>SWBT01000362.1:0-123959 GCA_005298045.1 Pleurotus ostreatoroseus | reverse complement strand
GTTGAACCCCAGTCAAAAAACGAGCCAACGTGGGACAACCGGAGACAACCCGAGACAACCGCCCGATCAGCTGTCTGGCGCTGGCTCATGTTGTCCCACGGTGTGTAGTTTGGCTTAAGTCTCTAACCACCGACAGCCTCAGACAGCCTGGTACAACTGTTGTAAAAATGTTGTCTGTAGTTATACCCTGATGTAAATAGATTTCAATAATGGCATCCCACTGAAATTTGGCTGGTAATATAACACTGTATTGCATCAGACAACCCCAGACAGCCACAGACAACCTCAGACGTCCGGATGGTACAGGCTATACTGCGCTATATTTCCTTACAACCCCAGCCAACCCCAGCCAACCCCCGCCAACCCCATACAACCACCGCCCCCGTCACGATACTACCCTCCTTCCCCTTCTCCTCGACCCCTCCTCGACCCCCTCCTCGACCCCTCCGCACGCCAAAACGATGCTAACGATTGCTAATGTGATACTGTCCTTTTTGTCCTTCTTGCTGATGTGGGTCCGAGTTCCGGTGTTCCGATCAAACGCGCTTGTCGCGTCGCGTCGCGTCCAAGTCGAGCGCCCGCCCGTGGGGTCGAGGCGAAGGTACTGCAAAGTCGAAAGTCTTGCCTCTGCCTGATAAAAATGCTGTTGAAAGTCGTGCATTATGTTCTTGTTGTACTGCTGGTAATGCGAGGTATGGATTCGATGCTGCTGCGACGGTGGGAATGGGATTCTGCAATAGTGAAGAGAGTCTGTATGTAGATACCGCGTGAGGGACAGCCACATTTCGCGATATACAGAATGTACTTACCTTATGCAATGAATTTCTTTACGGGCGACGCGTCCGTTTCATCTATTTCTTCTTCTGTGTATAGAGATGTGTTAGACTGCTCCAAGGCAAGGTATGATGTACTCACCGTGGTCTTCGCGGTCTTGGTGGCCTTGAAAGCCTAAAAACATATCAGAGGAAGCCTAGGAATAACAATCTCACTTACGTTCTGCTGCTCAGCAGTCAGGGAGTTCCAGTAGCTGTCAAACTGCTTGTTAGTCCCTTCTGGGTGTCTCTCCTTCCAGGCGCGACCCGCAATGGTACTGTCCAATGTCGATCAGACTATGGTCAGTTAATAGAAGCTCTGACGCACCGTGCCGTGTTCCTGCTTCCAGGGATGTAGACGTCGGATCGCCCGTTCTTCACGCTAGGAACGCCAGGGCTGCCCACGCTAGGAACGCTCCCAGCAGCACCAGCAGCGCCGCTCTTAGATACATTCGCCCCGGATGCACTGGTTGGCGACGCTCGCGCACCACGCGCACTCGAGGCGGCCGTGGGGAGGGTTCCGGGGGACTGGGCACGGGAGGAGGCTGGGGATTCCGGTCCTGAGTTGCTGTTGGCGGGGTCGTCGGGGTCGCGAAAGGACTGGCCGGGCGCATTGTCTCGAAAGGACTGGTCGCCCTCAGCGGAGGGCTCGCTCGCACGAAAGGACTGGTCCCCCGAAGAAGGTCCAGCTGAAGACGGCCCCGCTACTGGAGCGTCTTCTGCAGGACGCTTTGGGGCCTGCACTCTGCGCACGTTGAACCCCAAAGGATTCACTACATGTTGCGGCGGCAGCGAGGGGTCCAGGTTCGACGCGGGCGCGGACACGGGAGCGGATGTGGCGGAAGTGTTGGAGCTCGAGGACGCGCTGGTCGACGCGGCATCCCTCGTCCTCTTCGCGCTTGGTCCAGCAGACGGCCCGGACTCTGCGCGTCGCTTTCCCGCGGCAGTAGAGGACGGGTTGACCTCTGTTTCGGTCTCGTCGTCGTCGTCGTCGTCGTCGTCGTTGTCGTTGTCGTCCTCCTCGTCTTCGGGGGGCGTCTTGCCGCTGCGCCTCTTGTTGGCCATGTACATCGCATATGTAAGCATCCCAACCTGTGTAGTCATAAGTAACATCAATACAAAGCGAGATAAGTCAATGTACATACCAGATCGGCCATCCAGTCCCCCTCACAGGGTCTAAGCTCCGGAAACAGAAATGAGAGCTCTCCTTTGAAGGGGCCGCTGTCCTCGAGTGGGACATTTCTCCAGCTGCATGGCATGTTACCTTTGTACTTGATGTCCCACCCAACATATTTTCTTCGGGACGTGTCGCGAATCTCTGTGAGTCGGGCCTGGGAGACGACCTTGCCATGCTTGTCCAGGATGAATTGCCATTTCAATCCATCCTTTTTGCGGCTAGTTCCGCGGAATTCGCGTCGCCGTTTTTGATACTCGTCGGTCCAGGTCTGCTTGTGATAGTACTTGTGCTTGCGGGCTTCCGCGTCCTCTGAGGTAGTCCGCACGAGTGCAGAGCGAGAGAGACCCGCCGTATCCTTGCTCTTGAGGACATCTTCCAGAAGTCCCCTTTGTATGCGACCGTGAGAGTGCGAAAGAACCTGAGATAAGGAACAATAACTTACTTGATATCACGCACAGATTGGTCTATATTATGATAAGATGTGCTGAAGAACAATACGAGAATCAGCAGGAGGAGACTATATGCGCATATACTCACCTGAGTCGAGCGACGACATTACGCTGATGCTCGTTATCGCGCTCGAGCTCGACAATCCTGCGCTCAATGGCTGCGTGGGTATCAGATGCAAGCTGTGTGCGAGTGTCAGCAGAGAGAGTGAGCAGAAGACGACACTTACCCTAGTCTCGGCTCCGGGTGTACTCATACCCGAATTGTGTCCAAGCACCAGACTGGGTGCACGCGAGTATGCGGAGAAACCGAGCTCAGGTGACAAGGTCGGGGCTCGACTTGAACTTCGGCCTTGCTCGTCCGAGACCATGTGGTAGCCTCGCTCGAGGACCACATGGCCTCGCGGGTCCGGATACAAATCACCGAACCTGTTTCTACCGTAGTCACTCTCCTCCATCTAGAAAAATACAATGTAAAATACGAGTGTAGGTACAAGTATACTACGGGGGACAGGTGGGAGGATGAGAAACGAGAGCAAGAGACGACAAGATGTAGGCGCCGTCAAAAGTCTGCCACGTGGATCTCATATCCCCACATGCATCCCATCACAGCAACGCTATCCGCAACCAGGTTGCTGATACGAAGGTAAATCACTTCATTTCACGGTAAATCATTGATATCGTACCTTGATTGCAGATCCTTGCCTCATGCCTTCTTCCAAGACCATGCCCGGCTCTCCTCAAGGCTCTCCCCGACGCGTTCTTCTCAATCCCAGAGCCGTCACGCCTCGCAAGGACGGTCCCAGCATTCGCTACACCGACAATGCCCACAAACACGTCGACTACCTCCGTGACGAAATGAAACGCTTCGAGAAGGAGCTTCGGGTTATCACCGAGGACAGGGACCGCGACCGCGACGACCACAACAAACTGATTCTCAACGACTACGACACGCTTCTCGTCGCGGCGCACCTCACTTACATCCAGTTCTATGCCGCCAAACTCGGTTGCGACCTCTTTGCCTCGGGTACTCCTCAAGATCCGGTCCTCGCGCGACTCCACGAGAGCTTCAAGCGCAACTGGTCCCTTTACTGTCTTGTCGACGATCTCTCGCTAATCTCGCTTGAGGAGCAAGAGAGATACTCGAAGACTCGTGCAGACTTCCCTGTGGCCGCGGGCCTTTTCCAGAAGTGCGTAGAATATCGCGATATTCATTGTTACTGACTTAGTATTATTACATGGTATGCTAGGTATCTTGACGAGCTGGAGGGTGATATCACTCTCGTAAAGACGCCTCCACCCACCGCTTTACTCAAGAGGAAGTCTCCGTGCTCGTCCGTGGCTTCTGGCAGCAACGCTGTGGAAGAAGACGCGGCTGAGGAGGGGAGCTCTGAGCTTGAATATGCCCCCCACGCCCAGGACCGCGCATATACCGAGGAAGAAACCAAGATAAAGCAAGAAGAGTATGAAGACATCGATTTCGGCACCAAGAAGAAGCGGCGCACCGCCTAAACTCGTCCGAATTTCGACATTCTCCCCGAACCCTGTATGGGCGCTAACGCGCATCAAATCCGTGTATACCGTGTCGTCTCGCGTCGTCTCGCATGTAAAATAGATTCTGTGTTTCCAATTAAATGAGACGTATATTTACTTTGGTTTGACGCGTGAAAACGATAGGATTTCAAGTAAATACTACACATCTGACATAAGTACATCACCCTCTTCATCCTGCTCGGCGCCCCCCTCAATGAACGGCATGACATCAAGACCCATCTTCTCTACCATGAAAACACGCCCACCCGGCTCTCCTAGCTGCCCGTTTGCGCCAACATGAGGAATTGCCGCGACGACAGAAAGGATCCTCTTGAGTGGTATAACCTGGTATGTACTCTCCAACTTGCAAGAGTACGCCGTGTAAGAAGACGCCTCGAGTGTATCCCAGTCCGGGGGCCCGTAAGGTTGTACCATGGCGAACGCGTGTGTCTGGTCCGCGACCTTCACCTGGAAATAATATTGTACCTGCCCATACTCTGCGACGTCCCCTTCGCCTATGTACTGACTGTGTGTCAGCTAGTGTGTCGCGCTCTCGATTAGGTGAAGAGACGTACCTTGACATTGGAGGATACTCGAACGCTCCCTGACCTTCGTCCCTCGCCCCACGTTGACCGGGCGATCTGTTCGGTAGGGAGGCCCGCGCGAGCCCAGCGTGTGATCTTGGGGGATGCGAGCCATCCTTCGGGGAGGTTGACTGTGGGGTTGATGGCAACGAAATCGCGTATGGCGTCCGCTTCTCCTGGCAAGATTGCGGTGGGATATTGCTCCGCGGCCCTGCGCAGGGTGTAGCCGTCGCCGAATTCGAGGGTGCCGCGGGGAAGCTTGTTCAACTGCGGGCCGAGGTCCGGGTACATGTTCAGTAGCGAGCTCTTCTGTGCGCGACGAAGCGCAACTTCAGAGAGGTTGGAGAAGGATAGGGAGGGTTGTCTCATGTCGCGGACCAGCTCGCCGATAACACGCTCCATGGTCCACTGCGACAAGATGACGTACGGACCAATGCGTGCGGTCTCGGAAGCCATGTGGATGAGAGCGTGAATACTTTGACGAACGAAATGGAGCCGGGATGGCATGCGCTGATAATAAAGTTCTTCGTACTCATAGCAGAATTCAATGAGGAGGCGGTGGGCTTCTTTGAGTTCGTCCACATGGATGACGCGTTGATGTAAAATGCGAACGCCTCGTACAAGCTTGCAATAATTTCTCCAGTATTTGTCCGGGAGGATTCCACGGAACATAGCGGGCCCTAGACCAAACAGATAGACAAGGAATTCGATCGCCTTGTAGCCTGAGCTGATCTTCTTGGCGGGGTCACGAGGAGGACGGTCGAACGAGCCGGGAAGATACTGCTTACAGTCGGCGACCGCGTTGCCGTGTGCTTTCCAAGTGTCCCCCGTGAGACAGACCCAATCCCAGGTGGCGCGGTCGTCGGGTTCTGTACAGGCCATGGTGCCGCGCCATAATCGGAATTTGAGATCAGGAATGTTGAGCGCGACGAGATGCATTATATCGCCTGGGAAGCACCCAGGAAGCGCAAACATCTGACTAGACAAGAGACCGCTGAAGATACTGGGCTTGGCCAATCCGGTCTCCCGCCGTACCTGACGGTATTCTGCCCACGTCTCGCATTCCAGAAGGCGCCGAATGTTCTCCCAATATCGTCCGGAGCATGAGGGTGCACTGGGATCAGGAGGGGGGTCGAGGTCGAGGTCTGGGAAGTTGGAATTCGCAATGTCATAGCACCGGGGACAGAGAGCGGCTGGGTAATAAGTCGTAGACTCGGGCTTGAGACGGCCCTGTTGTCCGCACGATAGCCGGCATCCCTGTGCACCGTTGTGTCCCACGCCGCCATTCAGGTACGCCATTCCCGGCGTATCCGCGGTAGCAAACGCCAAGAAGGGACGCTTGAGCTGGACTTCTTGTGCCTTGGCGTTCCAGACGTTGAAACCTTCTTTCATTAGGGCGTTGAGATGGTAGAGGCCGGGGAAGAGGAAAGAGTCGAGGTTTTTTGGTTTGTGGGGTCCGGGTATGACACCGCCGACAAAGACATTCTTCTTCTTGTATCGCTTATCCGGGGACTGCTCGAGTATTACCCAGATGTAAATCCAACAGTCCGATTCCTTGTGTGCATAAAGTTGGGCGCCGTCGATAGAGAGCATCAGAAAGATGTCCTCGGAACTGATCTCTCCGCGCAAGAATGCATTGAGATATTCCGAGCCGTAGGTGAAATCCTTGAGGACGGGCACGTTGAAACCGTTTTGCTTGAGTTCGTGCATGATAATGGCCGTACACTTTTTGCGGTACTCCATAGAATCCGCGCCCTCCATGGTGCGAAATAAGTTCTGGAGTTGGGGGCCGAGAGGAATAGTGAGGAATTGACGGCGGGGGACTTCCTTGAGTGTACGAGAACGCGAATTGACGCGACGCTTCTCGTAGCGCTTCTCCCCGCATATCGGACAGCGGGTGAGTGTCCTGAACGGCCCGGTGTAAGCAACACATGTGTTTACACACATGTCTGTATAGACCGGTGTAATACCGGTGAGTTCGGCCGCGCGACGCTTGACTTGGGCGTAGCTGAGCATCTCGACGTCCAGGCGAGCCGCAGCGTCCTTAATCAAGCCATAGGACTCCTGCGACGCGTGCTCCAGCGCGAGATAGACGTCCAGCGAGAAGCGGAAAGCGGGGTCGGAGATGTCGGGTACCTCTTTGAGAGGATTTCTCAGTCGCTCCAGGATCTCGGCGTCGATCTTATCCTCGTCGAGGGTGGCCGCCTGAACCATTCGAACGAATTCCTGGGCGGTCTTGAGGTCCTTCATGCGCGCGGTGGGGAGCTGTTCCTCGTAGAGGATGTGCACCTCGTCATGCATCGGTGTGTCCAAGTCTATCGCGGGTCCTGGGAGTTCTTCATATTCCACATCATCCTGGAGTGTCTGCCATTGTGATTCGTCGTCTGGGGACACGACGGGGACGGTAGGGACGGCGGGTTCGGGTTCGGGTTCGGGATGGGGATGGGGATGGGGATGAGGATGGGGATGAGGATGGGGATGGGAGCCTGGTCCTATACAGTTGTCCATTGGAACGTCCTCAGCAGGTGAGGACGAGCGTGCATTAGGCTCCCCTTCGTCAGGCTGCGAGATCCTGTAAGTCTCATGACGAATTTCGCGATAAAAAAGCGACTTACCACTTCCTCGACACGCGTGCGGTACGCGTTTGATGGGACAGGCGTTTGGTAGCGCGTGTCTGATGGGTCCGGCTCGCACGGATCGGATGGGGGAAACGCGTCAGGTATTTCTGGAGAGTCGACGCGTGTATCCTGTAGAGTAGATAATTCAATTTCTTTCAGCACTCGAGTGAAAACACAGAAGTACTTACCTCTGCAGAAGTACCACTGGGGCCAGCCTCGTTAGCTCGAGGCCACTTGGGCGGTGGACCGGTCGGTAACTTCTTGTTAGGGTTGCGCCGCTTTCTAGGGACGCGAACTCGTCCCGCGGGATGACCGTGCTTCACAATATACACGTCCGCGTTCGAGTCTTCGTTGCGGAAGGGCGCGTGGTTGAGCCAGGTCTGGTCGGACACGACTTTTGCGTTGGGAGATGCGTCCGAGACACAGAATCTGGTGCAGTCGCACATCCAAACCCTGGTACCCTCGATGTACGTACGCAGATCTTGGTTTTTGCGGGGGGCCATAGTAGGAGCGGGCGACGGAGAGAGAGCGGGGAACGAGTTGTATTCACGGGAGGACAAGTACAGGCAGCGTTCGTGGTCGTAGAAAGAAAAGAGTAGCTAGAAAAGAGAAACAAACAAAGACTTGTGCGTACATACAGTCCACAGCGCAGGAAACGGCGAATTAACACGACTTGGGAGAACATCGAGCAAGAGAAAGCAAGGCGCCTGTCAAATTTGACACGCGTGGAGGGATCAGGGAAAGTTGACGAGCGCCTCTGATGTCTGGTGCTGTCTCAGGCTGGTTTGGTTTACAACAGCTGTCTCACGCTATACACGGTTGTACCACGCTGTGCGCATTTTTGACTGGGGTTGAACCCCAGTCAAAAAACGAGCCAACGTGGGACAACCGGAGACAACCCGAGACAACCGCCCGATCAGCTGTCTGGCGCTGGCTCATGTTGTCCCACGGTGTGTAGTTTGGCTTAAGTCTCTAACCACCGACAGCCTCAGACAGCCTGGTACAACTGTTGTAAAAATGTTGTCTGTAGTTATACCCTGATGTAAATAGATTTCAATAATGGCATCCCACTGAAATTTGGCTGGTAATATAACACTGTATTGCATCAGACAACCCCAGACAGCCACAGACAACCTCAGACGTCCGGATGGTACAGGCTATACTGCGCTATATTTCCTTACAACCCCAGCCAACCCCAGCCAACCCCCGCCAACCCCATACAACCACCGCCCCCGTCACGATACTACCCTCCTTCCCCTTCTCCTCGACCCCTCCTCGACCCCCTCCTCGACCCCTCCGCACGCCAAAACGATGCTAACGATTGCTAATGTGATACTGTCCTTTTTGTCCTTCTTGCTGATGTGGGTCCGAGTTCCGGTGTTCCGATCAAACGCGCTTGTCGCGTCGCGTCGCGTCCAAGTCGAGCGCCCGCCCGTGGGGTCGAGGCGAAGGTACTGCAAAGTCGAAAGTCTTGCCTCTGCCTGATAAAAATGCTGTTGAAAGTCGTGCATTATGTTCTTGTTGTACTGCTGGTAATGCGAGGTATGGATTCGATGCTGCTGCGACGGTGGGAATGGGATTCTGCAATAGTGAAGAGAGTCTGTATGTAGATACCGCGTGAGGGACAGCCACATTTCGCGATATACAGAATGTACTTACCTTATGCAATGAATTTCTTTACGGGCGACGCGTCCGTTTCATCTATTTCTTCTTCTGTGTATAGAGATGTGTTAGACTGCTCCAAGGCAAGGTATGATGTACTCACCGTGGTCTTCGCGGTCTTGGTGGCCTTGAAAGCCTAAAAACATATCAGAGGAAGCCTAGGAATAACAATCTCACTTACGTTCTGCTGCTCAGCAGTCAGGGAGTTCCAGTAGCTGTCAAACTGCTTGTTAGTCCCTTCTGGGTGTCTCTCCTTCCAGGCGCGACCCGCAATGGTACTGTCCAATGTCGATCAGACTATGGTCAGTTAATAGAAGCTCTGACGCACCGTGCCGTGTTCCTGCTTCCAGGGATGTAGACGTCGGATCGCCCGTTCTTCACGCTAGGAACGCCAGGGCTGCCCACGCTAGGAACGCTCCCAGCAGCACCAGCAGCGCCGCTCTTAGATACATTCGCCCCGGATGCACTGGTTGGCGACGCTCGCGCACCACGCGCACTCGAGGCGGCCGTGGGGAGGGTTCCGGGGGACTGGGCACGGGAGGAGGCTGGGGATTCCGGTCCTGAGTTGCTGTTGGCGGGGTCGTCGGGGTCGCGAAAGGACTGGCCGGGCGCATTGTCTCGAAAGGACTGGTCGCCCTCAGCGGAGGGCTCGCTCGCACGAAAGGACTGGTCCCCCGAAGAAGGTCCAGCTGAAGACGGCCCCGCTACTGGAGCGTCTTCTGCAGGACGCTTTGGGGCCTGCACTCTGCGCACGTTGAACCCCAAAGGATTCACTACATGTTGCGGCGGCAGCGAGGGGTCCAGGTTCGACGCGGGCGCGGACACGGGAGCGGATGTGGCGGAAGTGTTGGAGCTCGAGGACGCGCTGGTCGACGCGGCATCCCTCGTCCTCTTCGCGCTTGGTCCAGCAGACGGCCCGGACTCTGCGCGTCGCTTTCCCGCGGCAGTAGAGGACGGGTTGACCTCTGTTTCGGTCTCGTCGTCGTCGTCGTCGTCGTCGTCGTTGTCGTTGTCGTCCTCCTCGTCTTCGGGGGGCGTCTTGCCGCTGCGCCTCTTGTTGGCCATGTACATCGCATATGTAAGCATCCCAACCTGTGTAGTCATAAGTAACATCAATACAAAGCGAGATAAGTCAATGTACATACCAGATCGGCCATCCAGTCCCCCTCACAGGGTCTAAGCTCCGGAAACAGAAATGAGAGCTCTCCTTTGAAGGGGCCGCTGTCCTCGAGTGGGACATTTCTCCAGCTGCATGGCATGTTACCTTTGTACTTGATGTCCCACCCAACATATTTTCTTCGGGACGTGTCGCGAATCTCTGTGAGTCGGGCCTGGGAGACGACCTTGCCATGCTTGTCCAGGATGAATTGCCATTTCAATCCATCCTTTTTGCGGCTAGTTCCGCGGAATTCGCGTCGCCGTTTTTGATACTCGTCGGTCCAGGTCTGCTTGTGATAGTACTTGTGCTTGCGGGCTTCCGCGTCCTCTGAGGTAGTCCGCACGAGTGCAGAGCGAGAGAGACCCGCCGTATCCTTGCTCTTGAGGACATCTTCCAGAAGTCCCCTTTGTATGCGACCGTGAGAGTGCGAAAGAACCTGAGATAAGGAACAATAACTTACTTGATATCACGCACAGATTGGTCTATATTATGATAAGATGTGCTGAAGAACAATACGAGAATCAGCAGGAGGAGACTATATGCGCATATACTCACCTGAGTCGAGCGACGACATTACGCTGATGCTCGTTATCGCGCTCGAGCTCGACAATCCTGCGCTCAATGGCTGCGTGGGTATCAGATGCAAGCTGTGTGCGAGTGTCAGCAGAGAGAGTGAGCAGAAGACGACACTTACCCTAGTCTCGGCTCCGGGTGTACTCATACCCGAATTGTGTCCAAGCACCAGACTGGGTGCACGCGAGTATGCGGAGAAACCGAGCTCAGGTGACAAGGTCGGGGCTCGACTTGAACTTCGGCCTTGCTCGTCCGAGACCATGTGGTAGCCTCGCTCGAGGACCACATGGCCTCGCGGGTCCGGATACAAATCACCGAACCTGTTTCTACCGTAGTCACTCTCCTCCATCTAGAAAAATACAATGTAAAATACGAGTGTAGGTACAAGTATACTACGGGGGACAGGTGGGAGGATGAGAAACGAGAGCAAGAGACGACAAGATGTAGGCGCCGTCAAAAGTCTGCCACGTGGATCTCATATCCCCACATGCATCCCATCACAGCAACGCTATCCGCAACCAGGTTGCTGATACGAAGGTAAATCACTTCATTTCACGGTAAATCATTGATATCGTACCTTGATTGCAGATCCTTGCCTCATGCCTTCTTCCAAGACCATGCCCGGCTCTCCTCAAGGCTCTCCCCGACGCGTTCTTCTCAATCCCAGAGCCGTCACGCCTCGCAAGGACGGTCCCAGCATTCGCTACACCGACAATGCCCACAAACACGTCGACTACCTCCGTGACGAAATGAAACGCTTCGAGAAGGAGCTTCGGGTTATCACCGAGGACAGGGACCGCGACCGCGACGACCACAACAAACTGATTCTCAACGACTACGACACGCTTCTCGTCGCGGCGCACCTCACTTACATCCAGTTCTATGCCGCCAAACTCGGTTGCGACCTCTTTGCCTCGGGTACTCCTCAAGATCCGGTCCTCGCGCGACTCCACGAGAGCTTCAAGCGCAACTGGTCCCTTTACTGTCTTGTCGACGATCTCTCGCTAATCTCGCTTGAGGAGCAAGAGAGATACTCGAAGACTCGTGCAGACTTCCCTGTGGCCGCGGGCCTTTTCCAGAAGTGCGTAGAATATCGCGATATTCATTGTTACTGACTTAGTATTATTACATGGTATGCTAGGTATCTTGACGAGCTGGAGGGTGATATCACTCTCGTAAAGACGCCTCCACCCACCGCTTTACTCAAGAGGAAGTCTCCGTGCTCGTCCGTGGCTTCTGGCAGCAACGCTGTGGAAGAAGACGCGGCTGAGGAGGGGAGCTCTGAGCTTGAATATGCCCCCCACGCCCAGGACCGCGCATATACCGAGGAAGAAACCAAGATAAAGCAAGAAGAGTATGAAGACATCGATTTCGGCACCAAGAAGAAGCGGCGCACCGCCTAAACTCGTCCGAATTTCGACATTCTCCCCGAACCCTGTATGGGCGCTAACGCGCATCAAATCCGTGTATACCGTGTCGTCTCGCGTCGTCTCGCATGTAAAATAGATTCTGTGTTTCCAATTAAATGAGACGTATATTTACTTTGGTTTGACGCGTGAAAACGATAGGATTTCAAGTAAATACTACACATCTGACATAAGTACATCACCCTCTTCATCCTGCTCGGCGCCCCCCTCAATGAACGGCATGACATCAAGACCCATCTTCTCTACCATGAAAACACGCCCACCCGGCTCTCCTAGCTGCCCGTTTGCGCCAACATGAGGAATTGCCGCGACGACAGAAAGGATCCTCTTGAGTGGTATAACCTGGTATGTACTCTCCAACTTGCAAGAGTACGCCGTGTAAGAAGACGCCTCGAGTGTATCCCAGTCCGGGGGCCCGTAAGGTTGTACCATGGCGAACGCGTGTGTCTGGTCCGCGACCTTCACCTGGAAATAATATTGTACCTGCCCATACTCTGCGACGTCCCCTTCGCCTATGTACTGACTGTGTGTCAGCTAGTGTGTCGCGCTCTCGATTAGGTGAAGAGACGTACCTTGACATTGGAGGATACTCGAACGCTCCCTGACCTTCGTCCCTCGCCCCACGTTGACCGGGCGATCTGTTCGGTAGGGAGGCCCGCGCGAGCCCAGCGTGTGATCTTGGGGGATGCGAGCCATCCTTCGGGGAGGTTGACTGTGGGGTTGATGGCAACGAAATCGCGTATGGCGTCCGCTTCTCCTGGCAAGATTGCGGTGGGATATTGCTCCGCGGCCCTGCGCAGGGTGTAGCCGTCGCCGAATTCGAGGGTGCCGCGGGGAAGCTTGTTCAACTGCGGGCCGAGGTCCGGGTACATGTTCAGTAGCGAGCTCTTCTGTGCGCGACGAAGCGCAACTTCAGAGAGGTTGGAGAAGGATAGGGAGGGTTGTCTCATGTCGCGGACCAGCTCGCCGATAACACGCTCCATGGTCCACTGCGACAAGATGACGTACGGACCAATGCGTGCGGTCTCGGAAGCCATGTGGATGAGAGCGTGAATACTTTGACGAACGAAATGGAGCCGGGATGGCATGCGCTGATAATAAAGTTCTTCGTACTCATAGCAGAATTCAATGAGGAGGCGGTGGGCTTCTTTGAGTTCGTCCACATGGATGACGCGTTGATGTAAAATGCGAACGCCTCGTACAAGCTTGCAATAATTTCTCCAGTATTTGTCCGGGAGGATTCCACGGAACATAGCGGGCCCTAGACCAAACAGATAGACAAGGAATTCGATCGCCTTGTAGCCTGAGCTGATCTTCTTGGCGGGGTCACGAGGAGGACGGTCGAACGAGCCGGGAAGATACTGCTTACAGTCGGCGACCGCGTTGCCGTGTGCTTTCCAAGTGTCCCCCGTGAGACAGACCCAATCCCAGGTGGCGCGGTCGTCGGGTTCTGTACAGGCCATGGTGCCGCGCCATAATCGGAATTTGAGATCAGGAATGTTGAGCGCGACGAGATGCATTATATCGCCTGGGAAGCACCCAGGAAGCGCAAACATCTGACTAGACAAGAGACCGCTGAAGATACTGGGCTTGGCCAATCCGGTCTCCCGCCGTACCTGACGGTATTCTGCCCACGTCTCGCATTCCAGAAGGCGCCGAATGTTCTCCCAATATCGTCCGGAGCATGAGGGTGCACTGGGATCAGGAGGGGGGTCGAGGTCGAGGTCTGGGAAGTTGGAATTCGCAATGTCATAGCACCGGGGACAGAGAGCGGCTGGGTAATAAGTCGTAGACTCGGGCTTGAGACGGCCCTGTTGTCCGCACGATAGCCGGCATCCCTGTGCACCGTTGTGTCCCACGCCGCCATTCAGGTACGCCATTCCCGGCGTATCCGCGGTAGCAAACGCCAAGAAGGGACGCTTGAGCTGGACTTCTTGTGCCTTGGCGTTCCAGACGTTGAAACCTTCTTTCATTAGGGCGTTGAGATGGTAGAGGCCGGGGAAGAGGAAAGAGTCGAGGTTTTTTGGTTTGTGGGGTCCGGGTATGACACCGCCGACAAAGACATTCTTCTTCTTGTATCGCTTATCCGGGGACTGCTCGAGTATTACCCAGATGTAAATCCAACAGTCCGATTCCTTGTGTGCATAAAGTTGGGCGCCGTCGATAGAGAGCATCAGAAAGATGTCCTCGGAACTGATCTCTCCGCGCAAGAATGCATTGAGATATTCCGAGCCGTAGGTGAAATCCTTGAGGACGGGCACGTTGAAACCGTTTTGCTTGAGTTCGTGCATGATAATGGCCGTACACTTTTTGCGGTACTCCATAGAATCCGCGCCCTCCATGGTGCGAAATAAGTTCTGGAGTTGGGGGCCGAGAGGAATAGTGAGGAATTGACGGCGGGGGACTTCCTTGAGTGTACGAGAACGCGAATTGACGCGACGCTTCTCGTAGCGCTTCTCCCCGCATATCGGACAGCGGGTGAGTGTCCTGAACGGCCCGGTGTAAGCAACACATGTGTTTACACACATGTCTGTATAGACCGGTGTAATACCGGTGAGTTCGGCCGCGCGACGCTTGACTTGGGCGTAGCTGAGCATCTCGACGTCCAGGCGAGCCGCAGCGTCCTTAATCAAGCCATAGGACTCCTGCGACGCGTGCTCCAGCGCGAGATAGACGTCCAGCGAGAAGCGGAAAGCGGGGTCGGAGATGTCGGGTACCTCTTTGAGAGGATTTCTCAGTCGCTCCAGGATCTCGGCGTCGATCTTATCCTCGTCGAGGGTGGCCGCCTGAACCATTCGAACGAATTCCTGGGCGGTCTTGAGGTCCTTCATGCGCGCGGTGGGGAGCTGTTCCTCGTAGAGGATGTGCACCTCGTCATGCATCGGTGTGTCCAAGTCTATCGCGGGTCCTGGGAGTTCTTCATATTCCACATCATCCTGGAGTGTCTGCCATTGTGATTCGTCGTCTGGGGACACGACGGGGACGGTAGGGACGGCGGGTTCGGGTTCGGGTTCGGGATGGGGATGGGGATGGGGATGAGGATGGGGATGAGGATGGGGATGGGAGCCTGGTCCTATACAGTTGTCCATTGGAACGTCCTCAGCAGGTGAGGACGAGCGTGCATTAGGCTCCCCTTCGTCAGGCTGCGAGATCCTGTAAGTCTCATGACGAATTTCGCGATAAAAAAGCGACTTACCACTTCCTCGACACGCGTGCGGTACGCGTTTGATGGGACAGGCGTTTGGTAGCGCGTGTCTGATGGGTCCGGCTCGCACGGATCGGATGGGGGAAACGCGTCAGGTATTTCTGGAGAGTCGACGCGTGTATCCTGTAGAGTAGATAATTCAATTTCTTTCAGCACTCGAGTGAAAACACAGAAGTACTTACCTCTGCAGAAGTACCACTGGGGCCAGCCTCGTTAGCTCGAGGCCACTTGGGCGGTGGACCGGTCGGTAACTTCTTGTTAGGGTTGCGCCGCTTTCTAGGGACGCGAACTCGTCCCGCGGGATGACCGTGCTTCACAATATACACGTCCGCGTTCGAGTCTTCGTTGCGGAAGGGCGCGTGGTTGAGCCAGGTCTGGTCGGACACGACTTTTGCGTTGGGAGATGCGTCCGAGACACAGAATCTGGTGCAGTCGCACATCCAAACCCTGGTACCCTCGATGTACGTACGCAGATCTTGGTTTTTGCGGGGGGCCATAGTAGGAGCGGGCGACGGAGAGAGAGCGGGGAACGAGTTGTATTCACGGGAGGACAAGTACAGGCAGCGTTCGTGGTCGTAGAAAGAAAAGAGTAGCTAGAAAAGAGAAACAAACAAAGACTTGTGCGTACATACAGTCCACAGCGCAGGAAACGGCGAATTAACACGACTTGGGAGAACATCGAGCAAGAGAAAGCAAGGCGCCTGTCAAATTTGACACGCGTGGAGGGATCAGGGAAAGTTGACGAGCGCCTCTGATGTCTGGTGCTGTCTCAGGCTGGTTTGGTTTACAACAGCTGTCTCACGCTATACACGGTTGTACCACGCTGTGCGCATTTTTGACTGGGGTTGAACATTAACGTTTTAAAAGTTTTAACCTTGCTTGACATCACGCGCGCGTGGTATTACTGGATAGATTAGGCCATAAACTCCTTCACCTGATTGGACCCCCGGCGAGTGACCGGTAGCATTTATGTCAGGCGCTCAATCGAATATCTAGATTCCTTCCCTCCGATCCGCGCATACTCACCATCTATGAACCATAAACTCCAAAAACTCTCCAAGCTAGCAACATGAGTCAGGCTCTGTAAGTGTCTTAAGTTTGCATCGCTGTAATGATCTGTTGAATCTCAACTCAAAGGTAAGCACAGTTCCCTCAAGATTAGTCTGGATGCAGCCCCCTTGGGCCCATTTCATGCATATTCAGCTTCTCGTCCTGTTTAGTATACGTTTAACCGTTTGCCACATCTTCTCTGGCAAGATAGAACGATAGCATCGCGCACGTTCAAGACATCGAATGGAACCCATTCCTGTTCCGTTGTGATTTTTGACAGCGACACAACTTGAAAATGGGACTCTGCCGCCGTCAGTCGTGAATTGCACAGCCAGCGACTCCTGACGCATAGAACAATGACCGACAGTGATGGCGATGGCTTGGCTTCAGAACGCTGGGTCAAGCTATATTAGCGGCGCAGGTGAGTCTATGACTTAGACTTAGGTTCGGCGGTCAAGCAAGCAGAGAGTCATTAGCTCAAGAGGCAGAATCACATCGATGACGGCGTCGGCATTTACAAGATTATCACATCTACACTTGAAACTTGAGGCTTGGATATGGAAGCTGATGGGCAGCGGACGATACACAACTCTTCGATGTTCGTGCGACACCTGACGAGAAGGAGCAGTCTACTGCTCGGTGCTAAGCCCCTACCACTTCCGAGCACCTCGGATGCGGCGCCTACAATACCTATAAAAGAGCCAATAAGTCGACCATATCCCGCCAGGACCTTCCGTAGGACTACTCAGTACGTCGTCTCCCCACTATTAAAGTGCTTAAGTCTCTGACGTGTCTTTTCTCCTCAGACATCACCGCTTTGTACATCATGAAGTCCAACTTTGCTTCATTCGCATTGCTCTCGCTCTTGCCGGCCTACACTGAAGCTCTGGTGGGGGTATCCTGGAGCATGGCGAACACGCCCTCCGGTGGGCTGAAAGACATCACCTTCCCTATCAACATGGCAAACGCTGTACACGAGTCGGGCTACTACTACGCCATGCAGTATGGCTTCGTTGGCCTCTCCGACATCGGCTACACCGGCATCCAGCCTCGCCCTAACAATGCTCAGGGCAAGAGCGTCGTGCACGGCGTGTTCTCAAGCTTCGTCAACGGCACCACGACCTCCGACGCCAACTGCCACCTCGGCGCTGACAACGGGCCCGGCGTGAGCTGCGCAGTCGAGATCGCTGTCTCGTCGGGCTACGCCCATACCTACAAGTTCGAGGTTAGGAACGCGGGAGGGACGACCTGGGTAGGCACGATGATCGACGCGTTGACGGGCGTGCGGACGCACATCGGCTCGTGGACACTTCCTGCTGGCTCGGGCGGCATTGAGAGCAGCCAGCTCGGCTTCGTCGAGTACTATCTGTGGAACGACAAGCAGAACCACCCGTGCAACACGTTGCCGAAGACAAAAGTATTCTTCGGAACGCCGACGACGAGAACGATTTCGGCGGGTCCGGGAAGGCTCGACACGCCGTACGAGTATGGGGACTGTATGGGGCAGGTTGACTTCTCGACTACGACTTCGGCGAGTGGTGCCTCGGTTACGGTTGGGGTAGCGAATTCTACGGCTGCGGTTGTTGCTGGGGTTGGTGGACCCGAAGAACAAGTTGTCATGGCGTAAATCGTCCAGTAAGAGCTGTGTCATGGATGATGGACCTCGCAAGTGTCTGTTTATATATTCCTTGTGACCTCGACCCTTATGTAGCCGATGTACTTCATCATACAAAATAACAAACTCAATGAGGAGATTAGATACCTTTGGCAAAAATAACCCTACGCTAGGTTTAGCAGCCGAAGGCGTGAGCACTCAGCGCTCAATGAGCAAACCGCGCACAGTAACACTCAGATCTAGGTTGTTGGTGGGAGTCTGAGCAATCATGGTAGCATTAGTGTCATGGATCTGCAATTCAGCGTTGCTCGAGTATGGGATACAATTGAGCCGCCTTTAGATCTTTAGACCTTATCCTCCTCCTTCTCTCAGGCTCCGCTCACCAGTTCTTCTCAAGCCGATGACTCTCACTAAGCTTGCCCATTACTGACTAGAGATGACCTACACGTAGTATAGCTCGTGGAGACGCGTTGAATGCTTCAATCCAACGTCGGAGTAGACCAGTTGATCCAAGTAGCGGAGTTCCAGGGCACCCCGTTGAATACGTTGTTTGTCGACCATTCGTTCGTGCTGACGTTCTGGCCCAAGATGAATTTGTCGAAAAACGCGTTCAGCGTTGGAGTGAGAGACGCAGGCCAAGCGCAGTGGGCGTGTCCCCCAACCTGCTCAAAGCCGTGGTTCTGAGGTACACCAAGCGCCTGATACACGGTATGTGCCGCAGTCATGCAGCCGAAGCTGCTCAATGGGCTCAGCCACACGTAGTCCGTGTTCTCGTAGGAAATCATCGGACGCGGGGCGACCATCGCGGCGAGCAGGTGGTGGTCGTACGGGAGCGTGTTGAGGTTGTTCACGAAGTTGTTGAAGTTCGTCGAGAACCAGACGTTCTCGGTCACGATCTCCGTCGCGGTCTGTACGACGGAGCCGCTGTCCTGCTCGAACTTGGACAGACGCCAGCAAGCGTCGCCGCCGGAACCAGACTCCTGGGGGATCGTCAATGCGATACGTGTCTCAAAGGCGCCAGCCATGAGCGCGCCCTTGCCATCGCGAGAGCATCCCGTAACGGCGATCTTCTGGGTGTTGATGTTCGCGGATGGGGTGTCCTCAAGGGCGTCGATGATGCGGCTGACACCCCAGACCCAAGCGGTCATGGCGCTCGCGCTGTGGGTCTTTCCGAAGAGGTTGTAGAAGAGACCAAGGCCGCGGCTCGAAGTATCGGTCTGTTGCGCCATATTTGAGTTTGCATAACTCAAAGTGGCGATCTAAATTAACGAGATTAGTATGAATCTATATAGTCCAGACTCTTGACTTACGCCGCTTGGGATAGGGATGCTACCACCTTCATAGGCGATGACCAAAGGCCACCCGCCAGCCGGCGCTGTGCCGGAGGGGAAAGTAATGGTGTTCGACCAAGTGATGGTGTTACCAGCGTTAGTTGCAGTGATACTGAGAGTGCCGCCGTTCCCGGACTTGGTGAAGCTTGCTGTCAGTGACTCGGGCGGGCCTGGGAGTGTACCCGCTTCATAGCCTTGAATCAAAGCGGCGATCTGGGCGCGGCGGCATGTCCAATCATCCGCTGTCTGAACGGGGGTGCCGTCATCGAACAGGAATGGGTTTGGAAGTGCCGAGTTGCTAAAGCCTGAGACAGTTGCAGGTGTCGAACATGAGCTGGAGCCGGTAGGGGTTGGCGAAGGTGCAGATGATACGCTGATCGAGGTCGAAGTAGGTGGGGCACTAGATGATGGTGGCGGAGGTGGCGGAGCAGCAGTGCCTGGCAGGCATTGCCTAGGAAGCAATGTCAGGATGGGTGGCAACACGCAAGTTCAATATGTCTCACGAGTAATAAGCGTTGATCTCAGTGCAGACTGTGCCGGAGACACAAGCTATTTCCGAGGCACATGGTCGTCACACGAGAAAAATAATAACAGATTGAAAGTGCATACCTGTGGCACCGGTCCATCCAATCCCGCCACATTGTCCTGCAACGCTCCCCAGTTAGTCACACCTACATTAGGATATATTACGATGCCTACCCCATTCTGCTTGCTGGGCGAAGACGCCCTGCGAAGAGACCAACGTCAAAGCTAGCAATATAGTGGATTCGAGAGAGAATCTCATTGCGGCAGGGAATGAGACGCAGAATTATCCGTTGTGCTGGCTTTTATAAGCTCGGGATGCGTCCTTTTGAGGCTATCTGCACGTATGTCCATATTGAAATGCGTTTGAAGGTCTTCGGCATCGAGGAGAGTTTGTTCTGTGAGTATATGGCTCGGGAAGTTCTAAAGAACGGAAATGACGTGTTATGATCCGAGTCCTGTACTTCCTTCAGCTCGTATTTAGTACACGTGAGAGAACGTCCGCACCGAACACGGCTTTCAAGTCTTCATGCTCGGAAATGACGGCGAGAACAAATTCAGCGGAACATTGTGCCATCGGTTTGTTGAGTCTTCATTGAATATTCGGGCAAAGATCGGATAGCGGTAGTGGCGAAGAATGAGTCTACGTGACATCGTCCCGCCCTCAGCACTATGCAGCTGGAAAGTCAATGGAACACGAGGTCTTGCCAAGACTATGTCCAAATAGCGCCGTATTTAGAGTTTGTGTCTCTAGAATCGTCAATGATCCGAGACAACGAGTATTGAACTGTCAGTAAGGATGAAGACCGTGAAGCTATAGCACCTGCCGTCGGCCTTGGGAGCTTGACGCTGCACAGTGTGTTGCATGATCGACTGAGTCCCCGAAGACATTCCTGAGTTACCGCGGAACATAACTTTCAAAGTGCGCAGAAGGTACTTACAATTGCTTCAGAGTCACGGCCTGACCGTTGCCGCTGCAGCATGTGCAGGAAAGAATACGAGTTGTATTACAACTGAAACGACCGTTGCCGCTGCCAATTCAACCGTCGTAATCAGCGCTTGTACAAGCGGTCCGGTTCTGGTCCGCTGCGGACCGGGAGCGGTATGGATAACATGAGTGGTGTTCGTTGCTTTGCAGCAGACTGCAGCTGATGTGTCAGATAATGTACATGATACTTTCGTGTTGAGATGCTTTGCGATACCACACACCTATGAGTCTGACATAGGCGATCAATTTAACCGGTAATAGCCTCCTCTATCCCAGTCCCTCCTTCTTTCACCTTCTCTCATCCAGCCGAGTCGCCCAGCAGTGAGGCCCGCAGCGCGCACGAACAAGGTATCATCAAGGAGCTCCGCGCCTTTCAGTCCATGATCAGCGAAGCGCGAAAAGACCCCGGAAGGCGTTCCAGCATATAGGACGGCCGAATGCGCAAGAGCGCGCTGTATCTTACACAGATGTTCATCCGGATGTACGAGTGTTGTCTGGATGATCTGCAGCCACGGATTCGGAGACGCAACTGAGCCAATGGCCATTTCTGTAGACTGCGGAACTGATCCTGGAGCGCTTGGTCTTGCCGTAGTTTCCTGATAGAAATCGATGATGGGAAGAGGGGGACGCCCGCGCGCGACATAGACGAGTAGGGTGAACAAGAAATATGTCCTCAGGAGAAGTGCAGCAGATGATGGCTTTGCGGCGCCCAGGATAGAAGAAATCATAGCCGCTGAAGTGACCAGGTGCATTCTATGATATTTTTGTCAGTCAAATTGTGGTCTGAGACGAGTAAAGACCCACAAAAAGAAGTCTGCATCAAATGCACCCTTTTCGTCGCCACCAAGCTTTCTTCCCGCCCATCCACCCACTGCGTAAATGATGGTATTCGCCCAAGTAATTTCTTCAAATTTCGCCGCGAGCTCCTGCTCAGTGGCCTCAGCGGTCCACTGACTAGCGTACTCTGCAATCTTCGGACCCGCAACTTTGATGTACTGTCCGAACCAGCCACTTGGGCCAGCCGGGCGAATGCCAACTGCCGAGGGACTAAGATCGGGGTCGCTCGCAACTTTCGCGAGGATTGTCAAAGCATGGGTCTCCGCTGGGACCATGCTCTGGGGTTGAGACGTAAGCGTAAGTGAGGCCAAGCGCGAAACGACGCCGTCCGAAGCAGGAGGCTTTGCGTCGAACATATCAACAGAAAAGAGATCCTCGGCTTCCACAGCATGAATGGCTGCTTGGGCAATTCCTGGTCGGCGGAAGGACGTCAGTAGACCTTAGAATAAGACACTTGAAGCCCGACCTTCAGCGACCAAGCCAGGTAATCCATACTCAAAGCCATATCCGGCATGAATGAGAGGGTGCAAAAACCCAGCCAGGAAGCGCGACAGCATCAAAGGGGGCTTCCCATCCTTTCCAGATACAACATTTGCCTCTTTCGACATAATGTACTCCTCGAGCACCAAGTTCGGCGAGCTAGAGAGAATTAAGGATGTGAAGAACCTCAGATAGGCTTGATAGTAGCTAAGAATTTGCGTCAGCACAGTGCTCATATACTGGCAACGCACAGCTTACTCCCAGTCGCCAAGATGATTCTTCCAGTTGGATTGGTCAATGGAACCAGGAGAGTCGAAAGCTGGTTTCATCATTGCCACCTGAACCTCGTACGCAGCACGAAGTGTGACACTGTCAGCGCCCATCGCATAGATCGATAGGAGATGGTGAGTGGCATGGCTAACGAGACCAGATGTGAGTGGACGTGACTAAAGCGAAGATTAGAACCAACTTGTGAAACCCTCTGTCGTTGAAGAAAATATGCCAGCGTTTGTGGTTGTCTTTAAGCAGCTCTACCAATGTTTTGGTAGATTGGTAGTCACAGCCGGGATAACGCCCCGGAGCCAAAGCGGTAGGAGGTGGAGACGGCGTTGGGAATAAGGCATCGAGCTGTTCCTGTGTAGCGTTCATGATGAGACAAGATTCAACGTGGATATCCTAGAACTAACAGGCCTACGCTGTTCTTTATATTCGCTCGGATAGCCGCTTCGAACCGTCCGGTGTGAATGAGAAAGTCACGAGGAGATTACGCTTACAATACTCGCTGCAAGGATGCTGACGCGAGTACGAGTTTGGCTCCTTGAGAGCTTCATGCACGACAAGATCGCAGCAACAGGTGTTTGCGGACTAGACCAAGCCATCTGACATCTATATGCCGCAACTCAATGCTGGGCCAATACGAAGACTTGATGACACTCGAATACACTCATGGGCATGAGAGCCTCGCCGAATATAGGCGTCAGAGAGTGACGAGTTGCCGCGGCAATGGACGTCTACGTGTGATTTCCGGGTGATCCGTGCTCGTGACCGTGTTGGTAGCAAATAGAAGAGGGCGAGTATAGTCAGCAAAGTAGATCCTGGTTTTGCCAAGCTATCGACGTCACTTACCACTGGTTCTGTACCCCGTTGTGCGGCGCGACAACTCAGCGAGTCGTACCCGAGAAAATAATCCCCAACCAGATATCCTACCGATCTCCTAGGTAACATGTTCGTTATCGTGGTGAAAGCTCACGCGACGAAAGTAAACTCACTGGTGACCGAAAGCGCCGCGAGCTCAGCTATGCACGCAGACAGTGAAGCCTCCAAATAAAATGTATTCCTAAATGCTACACGTTAAAACAAGAAATTTACCTGAACACGAGGACGCATTTCCTCTTCCTGTCAGCGTGCTATCCCCTATGTGCTATCCCCTAATGGATACAAGATGGTTTGTAGATTCCCAGGTCCGTGAGTACTGTTGTCTATTGGTGAAATTGTCGAGTCAAATGATGTTTAGGCCATGACGCTCGCCAGGAGGGCCATGCGGATCTAATAGATTCCGTCAGCTATCTCATAGCACACAGGATGTTCATGCAACTCACGAAGAGGCCGTAACGCATCTGCCGGAAGTATACGGCACGACGAGAATCGAAGTCCACCTCAGGATCGATTTCTGCGCAGCGACAGCGTCAGGAATGGCGCATAACCAGTTTACGAGAACATACCGTTGACCCTAGGCAGAGGGTGCATCACAATCATGTCCTCTTTGGCCCGAGCCAAAAGCGAATGATCAACGCGGTATGCGTCCTTGACCGCGGCCCATTCAGCCTCGCTCGAGAAACGCTCCTTTTGAACACGAGTCACATAGAGTACGTCTGTCTCAGCGAGAACGTCCTCGATGCTTTCGCACTGGTGGACCGTGATTCCGGCACGGCGAGCAGCATTGATGACAGATGTTGGCATTGCCAAGGACGCAGGGGCGACGAAGTTCAGTCGGACACTGTACATGCACAAGAGAGTGACAAGGCTGTGCACAGTGCGACCGTTCTTGAGATCACCTAGTAGAGTGATCGTTTGTCCGTTCACCGTACCTAGCTCTGAACGAATAGTGTAGACGTCGAGCAGTGCCTGAAAAGCAGCAGCGTTTAATGTTTTTGTACGTAGAGATGCTGAAATACTTACTTGGGTAGGGTGCTCGCCGATTCCATCGCCAGCATTGATGACAGGTACAGGAGAGAACTTAGCTGCGAGCTGCGAGCTACCGACGTCCGGATGGCGGATCACGATAGCATCCGCATAACACCCTAAGGTGCGAATGGTATCCGGTAGAGTCTCGCCTTTTTGTACGGAGGACATTTCCGCATTGATGGTCACAACTTCTCCGCCACAACGCTTCATGGCCGCATCGAACGATGAATGAGTGCGCGTTGAGGGCTCATAGAAAATAGTGCAGAGAACTTTGCCCTTCAGGATATCGAGTATACCGTTCCGCTCTACCTGAAGTTGCATCTCGTGAGCGAGGGAGAATAGCGCATGCACGTCTTTGTGGCTGAATTGTTTGACGGAAAGGATGTGTTTGCGATGGAAAGCAGGATGCCTGAGCAAATGCGAGAGGTTCAGAGGGACAACAGGCGCTGGGACGGAAGCGACCTGAGCAAGAGGTGCAAGCGCGAGTGGCTGCAGTTGTTCGGTAGGTCTATTGGGGCTACCAAGTACAGATGCCATGTCTGGCCTGGGACCGGAAATTGACGCGGATCTCTCCGTCCTTGGGTGACTGATAGCAGCGCTGGACACGTCGCGTCCCAGAGGTGTAACAGCAAGAACACCGTCAAGGAATGTCGTCTGACCATGTACCACGACGCGGTGGACATAGCCATTCACGGCCATGGATTGGACGGGTGACCAGCATTTCACCTCTTCCTTATGACCTGTTGCCAAGCGAATCCGACGCCCAACCACAACCTCGACATTCGTCTGCGTCTGATCGGGGAGGCCGAATATACGGACGGGATTGTCGTGCAAACGTGTTTGGATGTCGTTCAAGGTCAATCTGCCGTCGGAAACAGCAGTGAGGAGTAGTGGCAGTGCGTCTTGAACACCGCACCAAACATTGGCATCCTTTCCAAGAGCTTTCGCGAGACGGTATGGGACAGCCCCAACGGAGAACACATCGACGTCTTCGAGGTTCTTCCACAGAGCCGCCTGATCTTCCGCAGTGGGCAGGTAGGCGGCTCCACCGAACTGCTCTCTTGTGAAGAAGAGCGAGAAGACAGACACATCGCAGGTCACCTTGAGATCCTTGGCTTTGCTCAGGGAAATGAGCATCAGGTCCTCCTGGCGCTGTACGTCTGTAACATGTACGCTCCGTCCATGTAAGCCCGCCAAGAGAAGCACCGGTGCGAGCGCGGTCCCTTTGGCATCGGTGACGATGGGCTTGTTTAGCGGCCATGATGAGAAGTGGGTCGCAAGTGAGGCGGTATCTGTATAGGAAGCCGGTACGAACAAAGACTTGACGTCAGCTTGAAGCTCTTCGTTGATCAGCTTCACGTTCCCAGATTCGGCGGTGATGCTCAAGGCGTAGTTGCAGTAGGTGTGAGCAAAGTTTCCTCGCACTTGCTCAAGAGTCTCTGGGTCGGTGATGGCACCGTCTTTACCCACGGGCAAGACGAGCGCGGTCGAGAAACCGCCGCTGACCGATGCCTTCGTGGCTTCCACGCAATATCCAGGTGCCTTCTCCGTAAGTTCGGGGACGAAAGCGGCAACGTTAACGAGACCGGGAAGTGTGTAGGTCTTGTGCGAAGTCTTGAAATCGATTGGGCTCACGTCCAAAGGCATCTTACGAACAAGGGCCTCGAAGAGAAGCTTGGCGACCTTGACATTGGTGATCAATGGAACAGCGAAATCGACGGCCATACGACGAGTACGGTAACCCTTGCTTGCATAGCTGGCAGGGCGCCGATAATGGTTCTTCGACGGAAGATTGATGTACATGTCGATCAGGTTGTTTGCTAGGTGCTGAGTGAGCGAGTACTCGGACTTTTGCTGCTGACTGCTTCCCTCCGGTAACGTTTCCAGATACTAAGAATAGATGAAGTTTTCGTGATAGGACCATAATTCAGTGTACTCACCTTGCAAGGGATGTTGTGTTCTGTGAGGAAGTCAGCAGTGCCTGACGTCGCGAAAATGTTGTAGCCAGCGGCATGCAACTTCTGAACCGAGGGCAAGAGTTCCAGCTTCTCCTTGTATCCTCCGATCGAGAAGAGCAGGTTCTTCTTGGGCAGAACGATGCCGGTGGAGATAAGCGCCTTCACGTACGCTTCATACTTATCGTGGCCGAAGCAAGCAACTTCACCAGTGGAAGCCATCTCGACACCAAGAACTGGGTCTGCACCAGACAGACGGCTGAAGCTGAACTGGGGGACCTTGACACCAACGTAATCGGGTGGAAGGCCAGCGTCGGGGTACGCCTCCACAGGCATACCCAACATGACCTTCGTAGCAAGCTCGATAGCATCGATGCCTGTGACCTTCGACACGAAAGGGAAGGAGCGCGCTGCACGCAAGTTGCACTCGATGACCTTGATTTCGTTGTTCTTAGCGATGAACTGAATGTTGAAGGGGCCGGTGACATTGAGTGCGTTGCCGATTTTTGCCGTCGCCTCTTCGATCTGGCGCACCGTCTGGGGGTCGAGATCCTGTGGCGGGTGGATGAGCGTCGCATCACCCGAATGAACACCAGCGTTCTCAACGTGCTCCGAGATGTAGTGCATAACCATCTTGCCGCCCAGTGCAACCGCATCCATCTCGATTTCCTTTGCGCCCTCAATATACTTCGAGATTACGACAGGGTGGTCGCGGGACACAGCAGTCGCTTGGGATAGGTAACCAGACAAGTCGTCGGGACCAAACACGACATTCATTGCTGCACCCGAGAGGACGTACGACGGCCGCACGAGCACCGGATAGCCGACCGACTCGCAGAATGTGTGCGCTTCATCGAAGCTAGAGAGCTCCTTCCAACGCGGCTGGTCCACCCCTATCTCGTCCAGAAGACGAGAGAACTTGTATCTGTTCTCGGCCGTATCAATCATCTCCGGAGACGTGCCGTAGATCTTGACGTTCTGGCGGTACAGCAGCAGGGCAATGTTGTTGGGCGTCTGACCACCCATGGACAGGATGACGCCGCGAGACGCTTCGAGTTCATAGATGTCGAGGATAGTCTCCAGACTGATGTTCTCAAAGTACAGACGATCGGCTTCGTCGTAGTCAGTACTGACTGTCTCGGGATTATAATTCACCATGACCGTGGGCAGACCATTTTCGCGGAGGGTGCGGATAGCACGAACGGCACACCAATCGAACTCGACGGAGGATCCGATGCGGTACACACCAGAACCGAGTACCATGACGCCGCGGTCCTCGAAGGTGATGTCGTGCTCGATGGCGTTGTAAGTGGTGTAAAGGTAGTTCGTGAAGGCGGGGAACTCTGCAGCGACCGTATCGATCTGTTTGACGAATGGTATAATGCCGAACTCCTGGCGCAGGCGACGCACAGCGAGCTCGTTGGAGCCCATACAAATGGCCATCAAGCGATCGGAGAAGCCCTGTTGCTTAGCCTGGCGAAGGAGCTTCGAGTCAATGTTCGCAACGGTGCATTTCCTAGAAAGTCTCGTTGAAGAAGGATAATGCTTATCGATGATGTAGAACTCACGTCAGTGCAATCTCGGTCTTGGAGATGTTCTCCAGCTTCGTGAGGAACCACTTGTCGATGTTCGTCATCTGCCAGATCTTCTCCACAGAGTAGCCACGGTGGAAGGCTGTCGAGATCGCGAAAATACGCTTGTCCGTTGGGTTCGTGAGCTCTTCATCGATGTCCTCCACAAAGTCGTTCTATGGTTGACCGTCAATAGCCTGTAATGATCCATCAACATGGTACGAACCTTCGCGAAGCCCGGGAACTGATCATCAATCGCCCGAATCGCCTTTTGAATCGTCTCCTCGAATGTGCGCCCAATACTCATGACCTCGCCGACACTCTTCATGCTGCTACTAAGCAGTCGACTTACGCGGTGGAACTTCTTAAGGTCCCAGCGCGGGATCTTAACGACGACATAGTCCAAGCTCGGCTCGAAGCACGCGCTGGTGACCTTCGTTACTGAGTTCTTGATCTCGTTGAGCGGGATACCCAGGCCGAGCTTCGCAGCAATGAATGCGAGCGGATAGCCGGTAGCTTTCGACGCGAGAGCGGACGAGCGGGAGAGACGGGCATTGACCTGTGGGGCGTTGTGAGCTGATTTGCAATAGATGATCATAAACGGACACTTACCTCGATAATACAGTACTCCTTCGAGACAGGATTTAGTGCGTACTGAATGTTGCACTCGCCGACGACTCCCAAGTGGCGGATGACGTTGATCGCGGTCGTACGCAACATGTTGTAATCAGCATCTGAAAGCGTTTGGGACGGGGCCACTACAATCGAGTCGCCCGTGTGGATGCCGAGAGGGTCGAAATTCTGTACATATCGATGAGCGCACAATTTGCACTGCAAAAGGACTTGAACTGACTTCCATGTTACAGACAGTTATGCAGTTGTCTCTGCAATCGCGAACGACTTCGTACTCGATCTCCTTCCAGCCCTTCATACTCTTCTCCACGAGCACCTGTGGACTTGTTGCAAACGCTTTGCTGCAAAGAGCCTTGAGCTGCTCCTCGTTCTGTGCAAAGCCAGAGCCCAGTCCGCCAAGCGCGTACGCCGCACGGACGATGACAGGAAATCCAATCGAGTTCGCAGCCACAAGCGCCTCCTCGAGTGTGGTCGCCGTGCTGGATTGCGCGCAGCGCTCTCCAATCTCCTCCATTGCGTTCGCAAACAGCTGTCTGTCCTCGGTCATGATGATCGTCTCAATCGGCGTGCCCAGCACCTTGCACCCGAGTTGCGCAAACTCGTCCTTGAGCTTGATGCCCACGTTCAGCGCGGTCTGCCCGCCAAACGTGACGTAAATGCCATCTGGCTGTTCGTACTGAATGATCTTCCGCACAAACTCGGGCGTCACGGGCAGGAAGTAGACTTTGTCGGCGAGTCCCTTAGATGTCGCGATAGTCGCGATGTTCGGGTTCACGAGGATGGTGTAGATGCCTTCCTCCTTGAGCGCTTTGATCGCTTGCGAGCCCGAGTAGTCGAACTCGCCCGCTTGGCCGATGGAAAGACCGCCCGAGCCGAGGATGAGCACCTTCTGCACATCGACGCGCGGTGCACGCTTCTCGTTCTCCTCCTTCGTGCCGCCAGGCATTTGGATGGGGACGAGGCTGTTGGTCGATGTGCAGTCGACGATGTTCTTGATGAATACGTCAAACAGGAACTCGGTGTCGCGGGGTCCAGGGGTGGATTCAGGGTGGAACTGCACGGAGAAGAATGGCTTGTTCGTGCAGTAGATACCTTCGTTACTCCCATCGTTAGCGTTTTTGAAGAGTTCCTTCCATCCGCCAGGAAGAGTTGCAGTGTCGACCTGATAACCGTGGTTTTGGCTGGTGATATAGCACCGTCCGCTTAAAGCGTCCGTACAGGGTATGTTGTGTCCACGGTTTCCGTACTTCATCTTAGACGTCTTGGCCCCTGCAGCGAGCGCGAGCAGCTGGTGACCGAGACAAATACCAAAGATTGGCCTGTCCGCGTTTTTCATCGCCTGAGCTAGCCGCGCAATCGTAGACTGAACCATGGTAGGATCACCGGGACCATTCGAGATGAATAGACCATCAAATGGCTCCTCACTCGCGGCCAGATAGTCATAGTCCCATGGTACAACCTTGAGCTGGACACCTCGGTGGGTGAAGCATCTGATTTGGTTGTACTTCATACCGACATCCACGGCAAGTACCCTGATGGGACGCGTTCCTGAAGGATGCATACGCGGCTCGCCCACTGGCTGATAGAGTTTGGGAGTTTTTGTGGACACGACGGCGACGAGGTTATCGCCGTTGGGGTCATGGAAGGGTATAGCGTCATAGTCGTTCCGCCATGCATCCGGCGGGCTGGGCGCGGATGTCCCGCGCGAGCTTGCGTTGGGTTCCAAAGGGCGTGCCCGCGCGTCAAGGGCACTTGGCTTCCGTGCCAAAATCTTCCCCAACATACTTCCCTTCTCTCGGATCTTTTTCGTGAGAGCACGAGTGTCAACGCCATAGATAGCAGGGACACCGCTTTCCTTCAGCCACGCGCCCAGAGATGAGTTGGCGAGGAAATGGCTGTAGTCTTCTGAGTAGTATCCGACGACGACTGCAGCTACGTGAATGCGCGACGACTCGAAGTCCGTAGGGATGTCGTCGACCGTATTCGTCTTCGGACGTTCAGGCACGCCATAGTTTCCAATGAGTGGGTATGTGAGGATCAGGATTTGCCCTTCATACGAGGGGTCTGTGAGGGATTCCGTGTATCCCACCATGCCTTACATCGCCGTGTTCAGTGTCACGCGAACCATAGAAAATTTTGCTATTCACCTGTCTGAAAGACACACTCGCCTGCAACACTCTTGCCTTCCGCACCAAAGCTGAATCCGCGGAAAGCAGTGCCATCTGCGAGTTCCAAGACCGCATCGGTAGTATGTGCTTCACCAGACGTGGTCGGCACCACAGGCGGTGCAGGCCCAGAGGGCATCCTGCTGGCTACGCGAGAGAGTGGAGGACGTGCCCCGGAGACACCGTTAGGAGTAGTAGAAGCCATGCTGAAGGGCAAAAGGTATGCGGTAATATTGAGAAAAAGATTCTAGACCTCTTCCTCTCCACACGAGCCTCAGCTTGGGATTCGGGTGAAGAGGAAGAGGAGAAGAAAAAGAAGAGGAAAATTCCGCGCGCGTAGGTTTTGAGCCTGGATAGGCGCACGTGGCGCGATCTAGATCAAGCGCGCAGCCAATCAGGTGCGTCCGCCGGGTATTGGACAGGGCACGACGGGGACTATTGCTTGGCCTCTTTCTACCGTTTGGTGCAACTCAACCTCACTTTGAGATCGTCAGCTTATCCAACTGAAGCACATAAACTACTGGATGAACGGTCCGGTATCATTCGGCGGCGGGCGCGTACGCGACGCGACGCGTTTTCGAAGGTCACATGCTGGTGTCTAGCAAGTGCCAGTATATGTTGTTCAAGCGTCCACGGCGATCATTAGTATGTATTTAAATCTCCATTGATGAGTGATGCAGCTAACCTCATGGGTCTAGTTATCTCTCGTAGGGAGGAGATGCAGAGCCCAGTGTGACACAGGACACAGGACACAGGACCGAGAAGTTGAACACCCCGGGCGAAAAAGGTAAGAGGAGAAACAGAGGATGCCCTTGTCGCTGCGTTGCAGTTATACAGGCTCGCGAGGCGTGCCGTGGCGAAAATATGCTTCGAAGGTGATATCACAGAGACCAGCCTCTCGAAGTACCGAGACGCCCTGGGCATATGGCAGAACCGCGCAACCCGGCGCAGCTGCATGATGGAGCAATGGGCTGAGGCTAGTTTTCACTCTAGACGCGTCGTAACCTAAGATATACATCAAGAGACGGGAAACATGTCGCTCGGTCTCACCCGTCGACGTGACACACAGCCCTGGACACTAGGGTATAGAGGTCTCATATACTGACTACGGATAGTGAATAATATAGACAGTCTACAAAATAGTTAGAGATACAATACCGTCCAACAGGGTCCCGTAGGAATGTAGAATGGATGTGTGATAGCGATGTGTGTAGGTGGAAAGCATGATGCAGATAAGTGAAGAATGGAGCAAATAACACGAGCAACAAGAAAGCAGGGAGATAAAGACAAGAAAGAGTGTAGGTCAAGAAAAGAATAAGAATTATTGATCGCCTGGAGGCAGAGACATGTACTTGGGGCACAGCTCACTCCATTCCTCTGCGCAAGATGTCAGTATAATGCTTTTACAAAAGACGATAGCAAACTTACGAGGCACAGGGTTGACAGCCTTGACGTCGCCAACATCTTCTGCCATGACCACAGCGAGACCAGCCTGCAAATGCCAGTCGATATGGCAGTGGAAGAACCAAGGGCCAGGGTTGTCCGTCTAGTAATGCAGGCATGTTGGATTGGTCCACAGTCATAATCTACTGACGCTGAGACTCACCGTAAAGCGGATAGTGACACCCTGGTTAGGATCCGTGCCGATACTCACTACATCACGGCGTACAGGGTTGACGTAGTTGTTGTGCGTGCTGTTTGCGCTACGGATAACGCTGAAGGTGTGCTGTGTGTCGCGTTAGCGTCTTGTTTGATTGTAGATACAAGCGACATTGACACTTACACCGTGCAAGTGGAAAGGGTGTGGTCCGCCAAGCGCGGTGCCAGGGTTGATAGTCAGCTCGATGACGGAGTTCTTGGGAAGAGTGTACACGGCGCCAGGCGGGAGCAGCTCCTGTGCAGTCTTGGCGCCACTGAGGATCTGAAGCAAGACAGGAAGGTTGGGTGGGTTGTAGGTGGCGTTGTTGATGAAGAAAGTCTTAGTAGCGACGTCCTGAAGACAGCAGAATAAGCAGATTACTGGAGCAAGACTATATGTAAACATACCAGTGTCAGGTTTAGGGGGATAGCCTTGTCTGCGCCACCGGGGAAGGGCTTGCCAGGCTATGAAAGGTGTTTAAAGAAGATCCGATGAAGAACAATATGGACGTACTGCAGCAGGGTCCACGAGAGGATGCAGGTCGGTCTCCTGAAGCAAGTTGACATTGGCTTGCTGCTGTGTCTTGGGGTCTTGGGCGGGGGCACCTTTGTAGCGAAGGATGGCCGAGTTGATACCACCGTCGAACCCGACAAGTTTGGGCTGGTTGGGCTGTGTGCCGGCCAGCGAGCGGACCCAGTAGTTGCCGACCGGCTGGTTTGCGTTAAGCTGTATAGCGTAGGTTTGGTTAGAATCAGCCAAGCGACAGAATGCCTCCGACGTACGATGAACGAGTATCGCTGCCCCGCGAAAACCTGGACCGCGTTCGCGGTGACCGGTTGGTGGTTCACGCCATCGACCTCGATGAACGTCATGTCGTGGTTGTCGATGGAGAACGTGAAGTTCGGGTCGCACGAGATGCTGACAAGCCGCATACGGTACCTGTTCGAATGTCAGCATCAGTTTCATAGAGTGACTTCCAGCGCCTTTGCTCACCTCTTGCCGTGTTCGACAGTAATGACAGACAGCGGCGAGGCCGGGCCGCCGGCATAGCGGCCGAGACCATTGATGAGTGTGGCGTCGGCTGTACTGGAAGTAGGGAAAGAATAACGTGAGACGATGGAGTTGCAGACTGTAAGCACACGACGTACGGAGGGAAAGTAATTTGGGGGCCCGCGTGGTGGTACCAATCTGCCAAAGTGATGATGGTGCTCTCTGGAGGATAACCGACTGATCAACGCGACGCTACTGAAACAACGCCACTAGGATGACGTACCATCGTCGACATCATACAGATGAAGGTATGGATCTTGGGGGTCATAAATAACTAATGGCCCGCGCAGGCCGTCGCAATATTGGGTAGACAGATGGCTATGATACCAATAGGTACCTACGGTCCTCATAGTTAGTGATGACGCCCTTGTATCTAGAAGCCGAGTAGGTGTACCTGCTTGGCCAGTGGGCTGAAACTGGTAGACGAAAGAGTCCCCAGTAGTGATCGGACACTGAGTGACCGATGCAACACCGTCCGCCCAATTCGTACCGTGCTGGAAGAGACCGTGCCAATGCTACCCAGAGGACGTTATCAGTCACAATCGCAGCACAAAAGAGTTTGGCACATACGATGGCCGTCGACTTGAGCATAGTAGAGTTTGTCAGCTCATCGAGAACATTGATCCTGAATTTCTGACCCTGAAGAAATTGTGTATGAGCGTGCTGCAGAACGGACAGTCCATCGAGTGCCGTACCTTCTGCGCAAGAATAGGTGGTCCAGGGAACTGACCCTCGGCAAGAACACCATTACGGCCGAAACCGTCGGGGCTGACCCATTTGTTGACGATATGCATGTCAGTGACGGGGCCGAGAGCAGCAGCAGCAGCCGCGGCGAGCGAAAGGATCACAAAAGCTGTGAGTGAAGCGAAAGTCATTCTAGCCGAATAGATATAATAAAGCGGATCTATGAGTAGAAAGGATGGAAGAGAAAGCTGAACAGAGCGAATGCTGAGGGCAAAATTGTCTCAGACTTCCTCTTTATACAAACACACTGCTCGCTGCGGCGACAAACTCATGAGACATACCGACCCATGCTGTGGGAGAATGATCCGAATTAGAGAGTCCGTCTGGGGAGCTCGGAGGCCGCGACCACCTACCATGACGCACTCTGAGTCCAATGTGCCGACGCAAGCCAGCGTAAAACGCAACCAGCCACACAGCCGTGTCCATCAAAATTGATAGCTCATGAAAGGTCCGACTTGATGTCACAGAATTCAAAGACGTGCGCTTGCACAGGATTCAGCAGCCACCCCCGTGCAAGGCGGCCCGACGCGTTTGAAGGCGCTATGTAGCATCAGATACGGTGGTGTTGAGTTGTTGATGCGAACTCACTATGCTTATTGTTTGTGCCAGCTACGAATCCACGGACACCACGCTTACGCGAGTTCGAAGTGTTCAAAGGGGGCTAGGCATATTGACTTCGTCCAGTATGATCTGTCATGTTTGACTCGAGAAGTGTCCATTACTATCACTTGAGGGCAGTTGGCGCGTGTCGGCCTGCAGAAAGCTGCATCATTTGGGATTGCAACAAGCTGACACGAGCTATACTGGTGCTGTACTGGTGCTGTGAGCTGACCAGGTGTCGTTGTCGGGCTGCTGGCGCATCAGCTGGCGAACCGCGCGTAGCCCGTCAAGAGTAGGCCTGGTTCGAACCCGAGCGGGCCTTCTGAAGCCCATAGTCGCTGTTTCGAGTAAGAAAATGCGCCGAGATGTCGAGCCACCGGCTCGATAGGTGATCTTTGATTGAGAGTATTAGTGGGCGCTCTATAGACCTTTGACCTGTAAGGTGGAGCCTGGCGAAATAACGAGAAACGGTCAAGTCCTTCACAGTCGACCCTATTTCGAGTCAGAGGTTGTTGTACTGCAAAAGCATATAATCATACCAGCACATTTTCCAAAGATTTCCTGATAACAGCCGTGGCTTCATACTTGCGGAGACAATGGCCTAGTCCCGACAGCCATATAGTATCGCGGAAAGCTAGTTGAGCACTTCGGAACAAGTTTCGCGGTCCGGGAACAGCGCTCCGGACGCCACTTCATAGCTAACAGCTACGCCGGTCCCTGAATTCTGATCTTCATGTCAACGCAACTGCTATAGCTATGAAGCAATAGCAACAAAGTTGTAAATGCTCCCATGACAAGCAGAATACAACCCGAAGAATCTCGGTAATAGCGAGTGGTAGGAGACCGTCCAGTTATTCATAAAGCTGAGAGCCTGAGAAGTTGATGAGACTCACGTGAGAAATGGTATTTAGTGCCCTGTCTTTGCACATAGCAGCGGTTAACGTCGTTGCTCTCCTGTGGACCAAAGGGCATCTGCTCTAGCTCCAATTGTCACATCTTGGGATGATCCAGCACGCAAGCATGATACGATGTCTTGTACTCCAGTTAGTCCTTACGCTTTAGAACGCCGTCAGGATTCGTACCTTGCCTAGTGCAATATTTCAAGGCCGTAGAACATGTATCGTCATGCAAGAAAATGTGATTCCTCCCGCCGGCATTGCAAAGTCGTTTGACGCAGCAGATCTAAGTCCGCTATACCTGCGATATGGTGATCACTACCGCAAGCAGGTGGCGTGATCCCGTTCCTAGTCCATGATCAACACGATGTGCGGGAGCTATGTGTGAAAAGGGCTTACAGAGACGTGTTATAGAGCTAAGATAGCCACCGGAACCATCGAAAATTGCCAACGCGGATACGATCACTTCCGAACTATCCAGAAACTGTGGAGGACAAATACTGAGGAATTACGACGATAACTTACTCATGGATGCTTAGATAGATTGCTGTCGCGCAATAATAGGGAATCACGATAGAGGACCGACCAATAAATCTGCGACGTTGAGAAAATGCGTTCCTGAGACCGTGTCGAATACATACTACTGGACAGATAGGAGATGTCACCATCGCTCAGCTACCTAAGACTCGATAAGCATTCAAATGACAAGGGTGGGGTATGAACCGGGCACCTAGACCTCTTGCCCCTGACATCGTACACTCGGTCCCAGTAGCCGAAGTTCACATAGATCTACTGTCCCGCGTCAGTATGAAGACGGCGGAACAAGCTTTTTACTCTACTCACCAGATATTGAAACCACAACGTTGGGATAGTAGCCCGAACGATGGCGAACAGTTGATCAAATGAGCGTGGTGTATTGCGGCTTCCGTGTTCAACTTCTACCCCGGTCTAGTGGCCAGTATATTGAAGCCACATCTCCTCAGCAAACTGGATCTAGCTTTGAGTCATGTACAACATAACCAGAGGTCTTGACCTTCGGCAGGTACGTGAATACTTGATCTCTGAGGGCTAAAGATCATGTATTGGGCGCATTGGCAGCGTCAATACTTTCTCCAAGGTTACAAGGCTGGAAGTCGTCAATTCGACATTTATAACAAATATGTCTCGGATCCCTAATGGCTCGAACCATGGCGGCCGACTAGCACGATCATTATTTCGTAGTATGACTTGATACTAGCATGGCGGCTCACCTGTAAGACCATGGAAGACATCATCAGACTGTCTCGTGAAACAAGTCAAGCGTAGCAACCCTTTGAACGCGAAGCGGTGCAGCGAGACGCTTCAAGTATAACATCGCTGCTGTCACTGGTGGACGAGTAGCAAGCACCTGGACCCGTTCCATACCCATTTTACATTTGACATCACCCATATTTGAGTCAAAGGACCGATTAGACGAGTCCTCACACTACGAGTGGAACATATACTATTTTCAAGCTCGGAGAGCAGAGGGAATGGATTCGAATTTTACTTATTTGCTAGAGTATAGTGATAACAGTAAGTCATTTATACAGATAGAAAATATTACTATCATTGCTGTGTACTCACCATTACAATCATCATGGTCATCGACGTCGGCGGACAACCAAGTTGCGAGCCCAGCTGTGTCGCGGGTCGCGACCATCCTCGGCATCAGATGGGATGACGGATGCGGCTGCTGACTAAGCATTTGTCCTCCGCGGGTAGCGCGGCACAATGCGAGCGCGTTCACCCGAGCCCCCGAGCCAACGACGTGCTCCTCGACACTGGACCAAGCCCTTTACTTCCAAGAGGGTCCAAGCACTTGCACTGCATGAAGCTTGTAGAATTCACCGGGCCATTGAACCTCTGCTCCAAGTCGGTAGAACTCACGGGTCAACAGCACGGGGCGCCACCATCTGATCCGTTCTTCTTGATCTATGCGAGACATGCTCACTTTCTGACTTTCGTTATGAGTTCTTGGAGGGCAGAGGTAAGTTATGGTAGCATTCCTTGGGGTCAAGGAAGGGTTCTTAACAGATACTTACGCTATAGCACCCTTTCGACTTCCCAGACATCACCTATGAACTTTCGAGCAGTGGGGAAACTGCCCCCAAACTCGAAGGTTCTCTAGCTTCGACCATTCGAATTTGGTTATACTTATTTAAATAGTGCCTGCTCCTTTCTCTGCGCCGCGCGCTCATTACTAGCATATCCGACGTTGGGTGAGGAGCCAGCATCTGTTCCGTTGATGTGTTCGGCCGGCGCACATTCCTATAAGTCTGAGCTGTGCTAGATGTCAATCCTTTGCAGCCAATGTCCTGCTCTAAGGATACCATGCCGTTCCACGATATCTCACTGCCTATGCAAGGTCTACTCACGGCGTGGGTATCGTCGCTGCTATACGGTGAGTTGCACGCGTTCTTACCGAAGCTGCCTATGTTAAACATGCTTGCAACTGTGCAGGTTGCAAGTGCGAATCACTCACATCCCAACCATGACGAATATGCCTTAACACTTTGGCTTAGTGTCGTCTTATCTACCGCACTGGTCAGGTTACTTCTCAGGAAGGGACTGAGACACTTTCGTAACCGGTGAGAGCTGTTCAACATGATGACTTAGACGGGCCTCACTGACAAGTGTTTTTCAGAATCATCATAACTCTAGCTCTTGTGCAGTTTTCCATCGCTACAGCACATGTAGCGACCTGTCTACAGATGGCAATCGACGGACTCATCAAGTCTTCCGATCCTGTCGCCTATTACAGCAATCAAGCCGTTCCAGTACATGTCGCGCAGATTGCTCTGTTTTATGTGAACGTAAGGTTTCATTTCTTTCCTGGGAAACCGTAGCTCACTTACATACGACATACTTCAGAGCCTCATTGCGGACGCACTATTGGTGAGCCTTTCTTTAACATCATATTGTACGATCCTGACAACCCCCAGATCTGGCGTCTCCACGTCTTATGGCACAACAATCTCTTATGTGCCCCTTTCGTGAGCTCCCCGCCTTTTCGTCTTGTCTTCAGTGCTGAAACGGTGTAGGTCCTTCTCTTCGTCGGCGCTGCAGGTCCGTACTTTTGTGATCGCCCTAAGCTCAGTCTACTCATACTTCGCATCTAGTCGCCGGTATAGGCAACGTTGTGAAGCTCTCGATGACACACACCCAAGAGGCCCTACTTGAGCTGCCACTCCAACGCTGGTCTTATATTTCATGGTCACTGTCGGCAGCCATACAAGTTGGTGCATCGAGCCTCCTCGCGTACAAAATTTGGACGGCGTATGCAGCAGTGGCCCATATCCTGAACTCGCCCACCCGTAGACAGCTAGTATGGATCATTCTTGAGTCTGGGGTTATACTGTCCTCGTCTACCCTCCTTCTCTTGGGGTTCTACGCCGCTAAGAAGGAGGTCGGAGCGGTGGTGATTGCTGCACTCGGACAGGTCGACGTACGTACTGATAACAAACCTACCATTTCATGCTCTGACAGATAAACATACCAGACGGCTGTGCCGAGCTCGATCCTCGTTAGGGCTTCTCTTCACAAACAAGCGCAAGAGGAGACCTCCCTGGATACCAGACGGATTAGTGAGTGGTCACGCTTGCCGTAGAGCATAATCATAGATACGATGCAGCTGGTATGCATTTTACAACAGTTACAAGCATTGTCAACGACATCTACGATACTTCTTACGAGGTAAGTACTCCTTGCTCGCTGCTCCTACATCTATTGACGGACCAAGCTTCCCAAATAGCATTAGAGAGATTTCCCAAAGCGTATCGCTATCTCTGTAACATATCACTTTGTATTTTGGGTCTATTTGTATACTTGTAGATCAATCGGACGTAGATCGTCTCCGCTCTCTGAATATCATACTACAAGTAGTATCATTGTCTAACGCTATTTTGCAACGTCTCACCAATCCCACTTCGTGTTCAACGATATTCCTGTATATTTGTCATTCAACCACGGCGAAAAAGCATGAAACCGAATAATGTTAGCTAGTTGCAAGCAGTAAGCTTACACGACGACTTACTATCGAAAATCTGGGCAACATATCCCTACGCTGTCAGCAAACGTGCCATTTGTCTTTCTCCTTCCGCCATAGTTGACCCTTTGGCAAACTGATGCTACACAGCGTAGAGCAAGCCTTACTCCACGCGTCGACGAGACGCCGTCCGTTGTCGAAAGTACTTGGCTCGTCGTCCTGCTCTTCTGGATGCCACGTGATTAGACGGAATTGGATGAATGCGAGTTTGCGCATTTGTTCCAGATTAACAGCGGCTGCCACGAGTTTGTCCTAGAAAGCAGACTCAATTTTCGTATGATAGTACAGTAAACAAATCGCTCACCAAGCTGTATGATGTCTCGAATCCTCTCAAGGATAAGACCTTGAGGTTCGGAAGATAAGTGGCGATACCCTGGAAGATCACTTCTGGGTGTGCGGTATCGTCCCACATCTCGACCGCCAGACAATAGAGAGGACACGAGCCGGACGAAATGATGCTCAGCTTGCTAGCATACTGGTCTTCCTCATCTTCACTATGGAATCTGATTGTGAGGGCCTGGATGGCACGTCCAGTGATGAGTGCGCGTAACAAGAGCGTGCAGCCGTGAGGAATTGACAAGTTTTTGAGACGCGGAAGCGCGTAAGGCGAGAGCGTGAATGGGTTCGCTGGATTAGAGGTCATAAGTCCGCCTAGTAGAAGCGTCTCAATATGCGGCTGCGACTCGAGGAAGCGTGCGAGGAATACGTCGCAGCCTAGGGAAGTGATCAGTTTGTCGAGAGGCGCGGTGAACCCGGTGAGTATCCATCCGAGGTTGGAGAGACTATCCTGAAAGGAGAGCTGAAGATTCAATTCCTTCAAAGAAGAAACGGAGAGCAGAGTATGGCGAATCAGCCGAAGAAGGTTCGAAGTAACGCTATTTGCCATGAACTCCAATGTTAATGCTCGCACAAATGTGCTGGGGTGCGGGAGGGTGGGTAATCGATCTGACACCGGATTGCTCAGCGTCTTGAAGAGCAGGATACATTGTTTCCTGGTTAATGTATACTCGATGCGGGTGTACAGTGCTTTGCATCCGAGGTTGTATGTCATGAAGCTGGCTCGCATGATTGTAGGCAATGCCTCGCGGGAGGAGACCTCAATGACCGTGGCAAGAATCTCTGTTGGTAGAGCCGGAATAGTAAACTCCATTGTACCTGGTTTCGCTTTAGGTTGTGAGAGGCCTCCGCCGTGGCGGTTGGGAGCAAAGTGGCTGGAAGTTTGGAATCGTTCGCTCAGAGGCGCCGCTACCGGCAAACTCCGGTTCAGTTTGATGTGCTGCAGCTGGTAGCGATCCACAAGTATTTCTCCAGTGGAACTGTACGCAACTCGGATTCGCTCTCAATGTTGAGGATACACAAGATAGTTTGGGTGCATACATTGCATCATCGCACCGCGAAAACCCGAAGAGCTGACGGCACGGCAGCACAGTGGCAACATGTTGCGAATCGAGGTCAATTTAGTGCTACAGCTGACGGTAGTGCTTCTTGCGAGTCGAAATGCAGCTTGCAGCGGTTTGCACGCAGCTCTTCTTTGCAAAATTCGAAAACGCGAGATGTCATCAGCTGTGCACGCTAACCGTGTTTGCTTGAAAAGTACACGACGGCATGCTATTCTCTCTATTACTTCAGAAATTAGAGTAGGTTACAATGACATTTGCACGAGGAACTATATGCAACACAAGATAGCTCACCACCGGATACTACACAGGAATCTCCAAGGTACCCGGAGTGCCTGGAATCGGCTCTTCGGCCTTCTCTGCAAGCGCACCGCTCCGCCACTTGCCCTGCTGCTCGTACCACAGCTGCCCCTTCGGCAAGATCACTGAACGCAACGTGGGGCAGGCGTCCCCCCACGCACCGACGACGCGTCGTTCGTTCTCGAGCGTGTGCGGCGTGGGGTCTTCGCCTTCCGAGGGTTCGCCAGCCATGAAGGTCAAGTATTTAAGATGGCGCATTTGTTTGAGGTAGGCGGTGGCTGCGAAGAGGTTTCCCTTCGGAGAATAAAAAGCACTCAGTCTTGCAGACAGAGACAGGAGACGCATGGCGTGCTTACCAGAGTGTACGACGCGAGGAGCACGACCACATGCAGTGCTTCCAGCTCGGGCATGCGAACGGCCACAGCTTGTATGATTTCGTCAGGTCTTGTTGTATCATCCAGCGTCAGGAGCGTAAGCCTGCGGAGCGGACATGTCCCGCAGATAAGTGCATCGAGCGCGCTGAGGCACGGCTCGTCCACGTCCTCCCGAAAGAGCGTAACACCCGCATGCATTACAGGACGTCCTGAAACGACGGTACGCAGCACGGGCGCGCCGGCGTGCACGACCAGGACGTTCGAGAGACGCGGTAGCGCATCAGGACTCAAATTGAACGCCTCTGCTGAGTTGCTCAGCTGGTATCCGCGCAGGTGCAGGTCGCGGATGAGGGGCTGAGACTCGAGGAAACGAGCCAGAGACGCGTCGCATCGGAGGGACGTGGTGAGGACCTCGAGTGGCGAGGTGAAGTTGGCGAGCATCCAGCCGAGGGGAAAGCGGCTGTCGAGCAGCGAGAATTCGAGTTGAAGGTCTTGTAGGAGGGGGACGGCGAGAAGGGCGCGGTGAATGAGCCGGAGGAGGTTTGCGGTGACGAGGTTTGACGTGAAGTCCAGGTGGAGGGCGCGCACGAAAGTGGTAGGATGTGGTAAATAGGATGGTCGGCCCGACGTGGAGGTGGTCAAAGTCTTGAGAAGTTGTATGTATTGCTTTGCAGTCAATGAGTATGTGACATAGCGATACAGGGCCTTGCATCCGAGAGCGTACGCCATAGAACTGGTTCGTAGGATCGAAGGTGTCACTTCAGGAGGTGAGAACTGTATGATCATGTCGATGATCTCTGTGGGCAGAAAAAATGCCATAGACTCCACATTGCGTTTCATGATGTATTTCCTAGTGCAAGGGTTTTAAGTCGATGAAGGACCCACCCGTCGTTGTGGTCGGAGGCAAGAGTGACTCTTGGTCAGACTCGCGCGCTGCGGCATCGGTCGCGCCAAACAAACGCCGGGCGCACCACTCGGCATTCCGGTCCGGCGATACCTCGAGCAGCCTTACCTCGTCGTTGCACACGACGTGCTTGAATGGCATCCTAATAAGGCGCCACATTTCTGGTATGGATACGAGGAGATGTTTCCCAAATACTTTGAAATGATGCAGAAAGTGCGTTACACACTCACCAAGCAGAACATGTCTCGCTGGAGAACTTGAAATCAGTCGTCGCAAACCAGACATATGCTTAAACTTTATATTCGTTAGGCTCATTCGTGATTAAAGTCAACGAAATGCTAGCTCCTGCGTGATCTTCATTATACGTTCTTGACGAAGATACTTAGACTCTGAACTTACTGACGATCATTGCTAAATTCCATCGCCGCCGATCCGCATGGGCGCGCACGACGGAAGGTGCTGCTCACTAGTCTACCTGAGGTAGATCGCAGTGGCAAACCTTATATGCTATACAAAACGTCTTGCCTGCCTTCGACGCACCCTGCCATCTTCCACCATTGCGCACTAGGCCTGGGATGCCACCCCAGCTGCAGTGAATACTACGTTTCTGAGCACTCCACCGACGTTTTTGCCTCAAGCGCGAGATGCCCCGATCGTCAAGGAGTCGGTCACGGCACGGAAGTCCACCAGGGAGAATTCGCAACGGCGGCCTGTCAAGATGGCATGTATCCACGCACGCTGACTTATTGGCGACCGCGAGGTCGTACAGTGTGTCGGACGGAAACCTCGCGATCCTCCTAGATAAGCCGACGTGAACTGCCAATGGCTACGGTAATCGTCGCGTCGCGAGTCGTCAGGAGATAATGACGGCGGTGAGTCGATTTGCAGAAAGAGTGAAACGACGCGACGCGCTCCCAACATAATCCCCACAGTCCCGCAAGGACCCACAGGGATGGCGGCTTAGCGATATTCGCGCAAATGCAGTTCTAGCGATAGGTCTGGCTCTAAATGCAGCCCGTGATGGACGTCTCGAGCAGTCGAGTCGACGTGTAGAGCGTTGTCGACGGGGCGGATGAGTGTGGGTGATGGTGAGTCAAAGACGCTGACATTGCATCTTTTGATCGAGGGCGACTAAATCGTACCACCACCGAATAATTTCTGAATAACATTTCCTGTAAGTGGTCAGCTCTTCCCATCACTCAAAAAGAGCCCCAACGCAGCAGGTTCAGCCGCCCCGTCTTCCTCTGCTACCACCACCATCACCTGAGCTTGTCGTCGGGCGCATCGCTCAGCCACCAAAACATGTCGAACACCACCGCGCTCCCGTACACACACGCCAGTATGCTGTACGCCAATACTGACATGTCCAAGCTCAACTGGATTGAGACGCAGTGGGTTGCGTGGTACATGTGGATAGGCAACCCTGTCATCGCGACCGGTCTCATGAGTTTCTTGCTCCACGAGGTGCGACTATCATCCGCTACGCGTCCGTTATAACCCGCGCATGACACCCCTAAATTCCTACAGGTCGTCTACTTTGGTCGCGCCATTCCATGGATTATCGTCGACGCCATCCCATACTTCCGGCGGTGGAAGCTGCAGCCCAACAGAATCCCGACGGCTGCCGATCAGTGGAAATGCACGAAGCAGGTCTTATTCAGTCACTTCACGGTTGAGCTCCCAGTTGTGAGTTCGGTTTTCTCACCCTTCGACGCGTCGCTCACACGCGTCTGCAGATCTGGCTCTTCCACCCCATGGCAGAAATGTTCGGCATGTCGACCTGGCAGGTGCCTTTCCCCACCTGGCAACACATCGTCCCTCAAATCCTGCTCTTCTTCGTGTTCGAGGACATGTTCCACTTCTTCGGTGTGTTTTGACTCTGCTGCGTTTACTTCACGTCCGTCACACGACATTGCTTTCTTTGTGTAGCCCATCAAGCTCTTCACTGGGGACCTCTGTACAAGCACATCCACAAGATCCATCACCAATATCCTGCTCCGTTCGGTCTTGCTGCTGAGTATGCTCACCCTGCTGAGGTCTTCATCTTGGGCGCTGGTACCATCCTCGGACCAATCTTCTACGCTGTGTTCCGCCGTGACCTGCATATCTTCACCGTCTACATCTGGATCACCCTTCGTCTCTTCCAGGCCGTCGACGCCCACAGCGGTTACGGTACGCTTTCCTCACCCGATTTTCCCATGCATCACGCTGATGCCCTGCACTATACACAGACTTCCCCTGGTCGTTGCAGCACATCATCCCTTTCTGGGCCGGTGCCGAGCACCACGACTTCCACCACATGGCGTTCGTGAATAACTTCGCGACGTCCTTCCGCTGGTGCGACCGCGTCGCGGGCACGGACAAGAAGTATCTCGCGTACCGTGCGCGCATTAACGCAGCGAAGAAATCCGGCCTCAGCCTCGACGAGATGCGTCAGCTCGAGGAGAAGCTGAACGCGCAGGCGGAGAAGGAGGGTGTCGAGGCGGAGAAGGTCGCCGAGAACCTCACCTGGGGCAAGAAGAAGACTGCATAGACTGTCTATGTGATGGTGGTCTTTGTATGCGACCTACGTTGCATCCTGTAAATATGGGGTTGTTTTGTTTGTACGCGGATTCGGATGGTAAGGAAAGTACACCGTACGCGCTGTGTTTTAATCCTGTAGAGTTGTGTTCTCATCTATATAATACCCGTTCGACGGTTCCTGTAGATGCAGTGTGACTGGGCTTCCCCCTTGGCCGTTGCACCATCGTTGGCTGCACGATGCTGTACTTTTTGCGAGACGGCGATGAAGGAATTCTACAGCGAGCGTGCGCTTGTGCGAAGGGCGCTCCCCTAGGGGCCACGATCATGGATATTTGATGAGATGTGCTAAGGACCCTAACCCCATGACTAGTCGTCTACAGGATCGATCGATTCGTCGGTCATTGTGTTCCTTTCTTCCAACTACAGCCACTATCTGTTGGTCTGGCGTGATCGACTTGGATCGCCGGAGAACCGGTACGTTCCGCTAGCCACTACAACTGTTATGCCATCCAAGTTTGAGCTCTTGCTGTTGCTGTAGCACATGCGATGCAGTCGCCCACAACAGTCGCCACTCGCGCTCGGCTGCCTACAGAGATCCTGAACGCGATCATCCGGCTCATTCCAAGAGATGCGTTACCCGCAATTCTGTCTGCGCATTCTGTAGTTTACGCCATTGGATGTAAGAAATTGTATCAACGCCGGGATTTAGGAGAATCGCTGTCTCCACCAAAGACCATCCTCCTCCTCAAGACCCTCAGTAAGAGCGATGCGGACAGACCGTCGTACCTGCCTCATCCTAAGTCCTTCCTACGCTTCCTGACCGTGGACTTCAAATACTGCCATATCACATCCAACCTCCTTCGTCTCATCACCAGAGCGCTGCTCTCTGTCCCTCACCTACAAAAGTTGGCGCTTTACCTGCCCCAAATTGCCAAGCTCGATGTACACTTTCCCTATCACGGCTGGGTGCTGGACGATCTCACCGAACCAATATGTCACGAGTTCCAAACCAATTTGTACTGCGATGCCGAGCTCAAGCGATTCCTAGAATCCCAGCATGATATCCGTGTTCTAACACTGTTCTGGGACGACGATTTCTACCCTGACGAAGAATTCGAGCTAAATTCTCATGCGCTTCCGTTCCTCCAAGCGGTCATGTTGCGTACTGATTGTGGATGGCCCCACGATACTCTGCTGCGCACAATCGTGGAAGGAAGGCCAGTTGTAGCAGCGAATTGTGACTTGGTTGCTAGAGGTGACGGTTTTGAGCCACTTCGCACTCTTGCTACTAGCGGAAGTTGCCCTCTCCGAGCGCTCACGTTCGATATGTGGTCTTCTCGGCAAATCGTTGAGGTTGGCTTGACTTGTGCAGCTCTGTTGCCGGAACTCAACGGACTCCATTTAACGTGTAAAGAAATTGCCTTCCAGCCGGTAAACTTCAGTCGTACTTGACGTGTATCGCATGGCCTAACTCGTTGCTGCTACTGCAGGCACACCTTCTTGAGGCTAGTCTGCCTCTTCGGTCCATGAAAAACCTACAACATATAAAAGTGGTAGGTGGGAGAGATGAACGCTTCGTCGACCTGGATATTCAAAGGAACGTCGTCGAAACTTGGGCAAACGCTTGTCATACGCTGCAGTACATTGGCATTTCGTGCGATACGTGGTTCAAGCAGCAAGGAGAATGGCACTGGCGGAGCGAGAAGCTGACAGAGGCATCGGAGCTGGAAGGGAAGAAACACACGTATTGCTGCGACAGTATCGCTCTACCTGGTACATTTCCTAGACACGAGCTCATCCGTATCTCTACCTAAATTAATCTTGTACTGTTACCTTTGTCTCAAGAACTAGTAAATCTGTTGTGCGCTGCTTCTCAAGACCCAGTGTTATCATGTTCATACGCGTAATAATTGTTGAGTACGATCAGTGAGCAGTGACTCCGTTTTGACCGGCGGCGCTCCTCACCAGAAAGGCAAGCGTCGGGATTACTTAAGCAACGGGTCAAAGTAGTGAACGAGCGCTTCGCTGAGCCGTCTCTTGGCACTGTCACGGTTCTCCGAGAGCGTATATGTACCACGCGGCGATGCACTGGGACTTGCTGTACCTCAGGCTATGCTTTGCATTGTCATCAAACACTCTGGCTCCGCAGACTCCGAATATACTCGGCGCTGTGATGCGTCTACGGAGTCAGTCGAAGCCTAAGATGGAGTGAGTTGGGCGATGGTTGATGGTAAGCCGTGCTATATAGTCTTAGTGCTGCTTAGGCATCGTTCGTAATGGCCCTTCTTTTCTTTTCTCTCCTTAACTTCAGACTCTCTTAAAATGTCAAGCACGGAAAACAGCTCCGGCTCAGATGTGAGTAGGCTACTTATACAAGTCTTCGTCGGTATGTTGACTAAGACATTTTCTAGCAGAGCAACAACGTCCGCTATGTAGTCGCGGGAACGCCTGTCGGCTGGGCCGCCATGGCAAAGACGCTGCGAGACGTCGACGCGGGCAAGATACAGGACTGCAAAGAAGACATGGATACTCTTCTCGTTTTTGTAAGTGCAGTCACCCCTACCTATCTGTCTTAGCTTATATGCGCAATAGGCTGGCTTGTTCTCCGCCGTGCTAACGGCGTTTCTGGTCGAATCTTATAAGAACTTGCAGATCGATAGTTCTGCTACATCGGTGTCTATCTTACGGCAAATTGCCCTGCAAACGAGCGGTTACACCATCTCCAACGGGGATGTCAATTCAACGCACGACCTCCCTGCATCCATTGCCAGTAGTAATCCGGAGAACAATTATACCCCTCCAATCGCTTCCATCCGTGTCAATGTGCTCTGGTTCGCTGCACTTATTCTCAGTCTCTCCACCGCCTCCTTCGCCATCCTCATCAAGCAGTGGTTGCGCGAGTATCTGTCCGGCGAGTACACGTCGGGTCAAGCGCGCCTCCGTGTGCGCCAGTTCCGTCATCCCGGACTCGCAGACTGGAAGGTATTCGAGATCGCAGCAATCCTCCCGTTGATCGTACAAGTTGCTCTAGGACTCTTCCTCCTCGGCCTTTGCTTCTTCACGTGGTCCGTGCATATAAGTGTCGGCCTCACAAGCATCCCACTCGTTGCAGCCTGGGCAACCCTGCTCTGGATGTCGATCTTTGCCCCATTATTCTCGCCCCGATGTCCGTACAAGATCACGTTCACAAAGCGTGCTATGCGGGCATTGAGACTGTTGTTGTGGAGTATCCCGCCATTGGGCGGGGTGCTACACGATTTACAACGTCGTCATGATATGCCGAGGCCCGGACAAACCTTTGGTAGTCTGGAAAGTGCATCCATTGTGGGTGCTTCCCACCGCCGTCCCCCACTGTACGAAGAGGAAGATGCGGCCAAGGACGAACGTCAAGACCTAGCTATCCTTTCTTCCGTGGACTCCATTTTACAAGATGACGAGCTCCTGGGAAGCACGATGCTCGAGTCACTGCAACAAGCACAATTCGAGCCTGCTGAAGTGGTCGACTTCATTTTCGGAGCGTTGCAGCGTCGATCGCCTATTCAGTACAACGTTCGCCTCGAAGCTGAACCTCCTTCGTCCTTACTTGATCTTCGTCAACTGCGGAAGCCGGGATGCGAGGCCGTCATGAATATCATGGCAGACATCATATGCAAGTACCTCGACGAGTCGGTGAACACCTCCATGATGTTCCCTCTGTGGATGGGAAATGCGCTTCTCATCCTTCTGTCCTACTACAACTTTCCCCTGACGTTCAACGCAAATCGTGCTCTCTCGCTCTGTCTTACTGGCGCCGATATGCGCGAGCGCACTGCTGTGGCGATTACGGGACGATGTGCACCTACGAGACCGGGAAACCTATCTTATATCCTCCGGCGACTACGCACCGCGTTCGCCTTGCTCTCCCCCGGTGACGTGGCTTGGAGCCTCCTTTCGATCCTCCATCACACCGTCTGTCGCGATCATCAGCACAACAAGGAGCAGCTGGTCGAGTTCTTCTGCGTGCATGACCGCAGCTTGTTGCCGAGCGGTGTTGCGCAGGCCGTCCTGATGATCCTCATCGACTGCTTGAACCGCGAGCTATCATCAGCTACGGGCGTCGCGACCGACTGGTCTGAATGGACAAGGCATGCTCTGCGTGCGCTGTTGTCGTGCGACGTGCCATGGGACATCAGACATGAAGTCAGCCGGTTGATCACAAACTTGATGCGTCGGCCCAGTACATGTTACGGGACCTTGCTCAACGCTATCGCTGTAAATGAACCCGATCGTGCAGCGGAAGCACCTGCCCTGTTCACCTTCAAGAACGCATTCACAGATTCAGATGTTGCTGGTACGTGCGCTCGCCAGTCTGTTTGATCGGAAGAATCTTGAACGCTTGTTGTCTTGCAGAGCGTCGGTCGATCCTTCATAACTTGACGTCTCTCTGTGACCAATATTTGCGGGGCACATTGGATGAAGAAGGCACGGTAGCCATGAACCCCATCCGGATGTGCCGTCTCGGGGTTTACCTGTATCAGGGCCAACACGGGTCCGACGACCTCCGCGACGAGTGGAAGGCTTTCTGGCTCAAGTCTTCATCTGCAGTTCAGGAGTTCTCCACACGCGAACACGACAAGGGGGAGCAGCAGTACCTCGCGCTCGAGTGTTTGTCGCTTTTGGACGTTCTCGATACCGCACCTCACGATCGAAAGCTACCGTATGCAAGCTGGACGGCTAAGTTTAGGCAGGAAGAGTCCCGCTTTCCTGAAGAGCTTTTCGAGCAGCTGGACGTCTTCATTCCTGGCGAAGAGGCTCTGAAACATATGCGCACTCGGCGCTTGCGTGAACGCAGAGAATCAAGGACATGAGGCGGAGAATCCACGCCAACGGACGGTGCGATCGTTTCGTTCTCACTATTCATGACAAATTCTCATACCCAATACATTTAGTCGTCAGACTCAAGCATACAGCCGCAATCGTTGTGCAGCATATATTTATTGAAAGCTACTATGTTACGTCTTCTATCGTAATTGCGCACCTCGCACTCAGGTGCCTCTTCCTTCGTTGCATAACCATCATAGTATATTTGTCTTATTGATTTCCATTCGATATTTCACCGTGCAGTCTTCATGAATTGAAACATCTGGCAGTCTCCGTCTACCGTCAGCCGGAGACTCGTATCTTGCGCGCTTGACATACCATAATTGGTAGCACCACAAAGCCACCCGTGGCGTCTTGGTGGCTCTACCCGAGCCTTGCGCAGTAGGACGGAGTATCCAGCGAGCCACTGTGCCTCATGCAGCGCCACCTTGCTGCAGGGGCATATAAGGACCGGACGGGATAGCCGCTACCAATCCACTGATTCAACCATGGGGTATGTGCACGTCCTATCGCCACTCCAACAGACAGGGCTCATCATCATCTTATACAGTATCATTGTTTCTTGTATAGCAGGTAGGTTACCCCCCATTGGATTCAGTGCACCACAAGCTCATCCTATGCGCCTGAACAGGCATTTTTGCTTGCATCGGCGATGCTGTTGTTGCTGTTTTCGAGATCATTTTCGGTGCCATCGAGTGCATTGTCGTCAGTGAGTAACCCTCATCGTTTCTATCGATTTCCGCTGACTATCCACATCACCCTAGCCATATTCGACATAATTGTCGGTGCCTGTGCATGTATAGCAGGTATACTATGCTGCGAGTAAGTGCAACTTCAGCAGTGACCCGCTCGTTTCTCATACCGTTGGCAGAGTATGCTGTTGATCGAGGGCTCCAGGATGACGCAATCCTGGCGCCCACATCACCCAGCGGACCATAACATGCACTCGAATACATTTGCGTTGATAAATGACAAACATACAATCCATATACCGGACTTCAAGCGATACCTGTAGTTTACATCAATGCGCATATGGCCTAATCGTCATCGGACTTACAATATCGTATATCCTGACGTATCGTCCCAACCGACCCGTAGATATAACGGTAGGTGCATGACACCGACTACTGCTTCATCGTCGGCTCAAACAACGTTGTCGATGTCCTGTCTCAAAGAGTAAGCGGTTGCTCGATGCATCGATATCGCGTCTGTATATTCCGCGGGGCAGTGAAGTTGATGGTGTTCTACTCACTCAGTCGTGACTTCAACGCACCATGAGCAGTCCACTACCATCAAAGACACACATGCACTGCCACGCCTTCGAAACGCGCGTTACGCACTGCCTTGCTGATCTTCATCAGCCCATCAACCCCATCACTGCGAGTCCATGCGACGATCCTTTGTATAAATAGAGGTGGCCTACAACACCACTTTGCACACATTTCTCCTACCCTCCGATTCCGTACGCGATGAGGTGAGCTGTGCTGCGACGTAGACGAGAAACGGAGTCTGTTGACATGGTTGATATCCCTACCAGCTCACCGATCCTGCTGGCCTGGCGCGGTCTTCTTACATTTACGGGGTTGGTTTTGTCCCCTGTACTATTCCCCCTCACATGTAAGTTCTACTCCGCTCGAACGTGTTCTCGATAGCGGACAATTCTGACTATAGTGCCGCCCTAGTGGTTGTGACTTTCGGGACCATCTTAATTCCCATTGCGTAAGTGTGAGACGTGTCTTGAGTGCCTGGGTATGACATCTGACGCAAAATTTAGATCCTACGCTGGAGAGAAAGAACACGTACAACAGAAAGCGAAACAGTCCTCACTCACTGCCTTCTTGTACGGCTTCTATAGAGGCAGCTCGGCAATTCTCGACATCTTCAGACTGTGCTTCGGCAAACGTAAAAGCAGTTAGTGGGGAAAATTGGCACTAAATGCATACCCTTTGGGCGACTGGTCACGAAGACAGACCGTCTCAAGGAGACGAGGACGTATCTCCGTGACCTGTGAATAGGGTTAGGGCACTTAATGACGTCGTGGAGAACACGCTTGAGACGTGACAAGATCAGCTTGTGACATAATTGATTCACTGTCACAGTGGATGTTCTCTTCCGACGCTCATGTTCTTACTCTCTCATCGGTGAATTCGCCGCCATAATCTTATTTAGTATGTGAATCCACGGATCTGATGAAAACTTGCTTATGATTTACAGTCATATATTCTATTGAGCCGCGCACCGAACATGCGACCTGATTCAGAGTATGTCTCTGACGCGGAACGTCTATCCGCCTCCTATCCCAATGCCACCTACGACTTTTACGGTACGCCTAGTGGCGCTCTATGCGTCTACAAGAACGGAGATGCTTGGCCCGTACGCACTGGCCCGGAGTCCCAGCGCATTATCAGAGAGGCGCGCCCCGTTTACGACCATCCCATAAAGGCTACTTGGCGTGCCGTCGGTGAGCGCATCTGTACCTTGCTCGACAATAACAGGGTCCTCTGGACGTCAATCGATCCTCTCGCTTTCGCGGAAGCTGGGAAGGAGACGTTCAGCCCTCTTCTGCTTTGGATCGGTGTCCAGCCCGCGTCTCTCCTCTACGAGGATGCTAACACTGCGGCCGAGGCCGTCACATTCCTCCTGGCTGAGGCTGGTTTCAAAGACATAGAAATAGGCTTCCGTGAATCTATCGTCACTCGCTCCCTCTCTGGCCCCAAGATGCTCAGCTTCAATCCCCTCCGTGACCCTGTTCCCGAGCTCCGCAAGCCCTTCACTCCGACTCTCGGCCTTTCCATCGCCCCACTGAAGACCCCTTACTTTGAAGGCACTGGCGCTCTCTACCTCCGCGAGAGCAAGGAGAGCGACCGCGTCTTCCTCCTCACCTGCGCCCATGTCGCCGGCCCTCCTCTAGCCCATCGCAACACGGGCCTGTCTCACAAGACCAAGAGCCATCCCCGCGAACAGGTCATCGCTCTCGGCAACATGGGCTACATCAATGCCGTCCAGAGCATGATGGCCACCATCGGCGACCAGGAGCTCTCCATCAACCTCTGGGGGGACGTGCTTTGCAGTTTGGGCGAACCTGACAAGGACGAGGAGGAAGAGATAACCGAGAAGCGCAAGGAGTACTCGGCCCTGGTAGACAAGGCAAAGAAGACGATCGACAAGGCGATCAAGTTCCACAACGAAATCACGAAGTGTTGGACGACTCCGAGCCAGCGCATCATCGGCGAAGTTGTCCACGTCGAGCCTATTGCCGTCACCGTCGAGCCCCACCACTATACCAGGGACTGGGCGCTCATCGAACTCTACAACGACAAATTCGATTGGGACGCGTTCAAGGGCAACGTGGTCTACGTCGGTACGTTTCCCTCTCTTGGCCGGTTTCGTCTCGCAATTTTGGCTGACTACATTCCCCCGCAGGCGGCAACATTTCGTCGTTAGACTACGTCAAGATCATGTTTCCCCGTTCCGAGGACCGTGCAGGCTACAAGTACCCGCAGGGCGGCCTTCTCCAAGCCCTCGGCGTCGTTCAAGCCCACGAGATCTACAACTCCCAGCACCTCGACGCCAGCGGAGAGAAGTTTCTCCCTGTCGTGAAAAATGGTCTGGCTACTGGCACCACCATCGGCCGCGCTATGGGCATGGAGTCGTTCACTCGCGTGTACGATGAACACGGTTTCAAGGAGACGTCGGTCGAGATCGCAGTTCTCCCCTATGGCAACAAGAACGGACCTTTCTCTGCCCCAGGCGACTCGGGCTCCATCGTCCTTACCAGGGACGGCCGTATCCTTGGGATGCTCACGGGCGGTGCTGGGACCGCTGAGAGAACCGACGTCAGCTATCTTACGCCATACTGGTACATCGAGGAAGAGATCAAGAAGGTGTTCCCGGATTGCCACCTCTACGAGGTCGTCGAGTAGATAGTCGAGCTACACGCGCAGCGGACTTCGTTTCCCCTTCCCTTTCGCCTTGTTCTCTCTCCCGTGGCCCTTGTCGTCTCGTCTCGTCCCATTTCCTGTCGTCTCATTCCTCCTGTCCCATTTCATCTCGTCTCTTCTCGTTGCCCCCGCACGTGCATTCTGTGCGGTAGGCGACAGAAACGAGCTCTGGGCTGCGTATCGATCCTCCCGGCGGACGCGAGCCTGTGGCGTGTGAAGACCGTATCCAGGTGTGTCGTCAAGATAAATGTCCAAGGCTCGCTGCGGATCGCGACCCATTACGATTCTGCGAAACCATAGGACACTTTCAGTACACTTCGCATTGCACATCGACCTGGCCTTCCTAGGAGAGGCGTGTGAGCAGCAGCGAGCTGCATGCTACGCAAGGTGGCGGCTAAGTCGAGCTTATGCAGTATGCTGCGCCACCGGCTTGCTCTGATGCGTCTCGGTGAGTGTGGCGTATTCAGCAATCACAAAAGGCCTACATCATGATGCGTATGCAGGGCTTTTCACACGGTGGCGGAGCCCTTCGCCTATATAGGGTGGCTGCAAGTTCATGTCGAGGCTGCCCATCCATTCGCACGCCCGCCATGAAGCTCTCTACGCTCTCGAAGGTTTTCAACAGTGTGGTACGGTCTCGTGCTCCCGAGGGTCCCTTTACTTCTTCCCCCGATCCAGCACCTCGTCTCTCGACCTCTCCTACTGATACTCTGCCTCCGTCTTCTGCTAGCCTTACGGTCCCGGCACCTGCTATCGCCCCGTCCCCTGGTACCTCTATTCCGCTTTTCCAGCCTTGTCACATCGACAAGCTTTGCGATGATGTGCTCATCATGATTTTCAACGAGGTAACAGCCATCGATTACAGCGTCTTGTTTCGTATGAGCATAAAATACCCATGGGACTACTCTGAGGGTGTCCAGTGCGCTATGGAAGAAGTATGCCGGCTTGCGGCTGTGTCAAGACACTGGCGGGCGGTCATGTTAAGCGTTGGCACGCTGTGGGCCGCGATACGACTCGATAGGGAAATGCTCACGGAGATATTTGCAGCGAGAAGCAAGGGTTCGCTCCTGAACGTCAGCTGGACGGGAAAACCGACGGACAAAATGACTGGGTTCATCGAAGAAAATAGCCATAGAATAGTAGCGATGACCGGCTGCCTGTGGTCGCGCTCCAAATCTCACTACAAACCGGAGCGGCTGCTGCATCTTACTGCACCCGAGCTGCTCAGAATTTCTCTCCGGACTTTCGGATACTCAAGATACTCTCCACCGACATTGCCGGAATCATTCATGGAAGGCCTCCCAAAACTACGTAGTCTTGCGCTCATAGACCTGCGTCTGATGCCCCCTAGGACAACCTTCCCCAATGTCGTCACGCTGAGCATTGACGGTACATTAGCGTATAGAGTGGTCATCGTTGAAAACGAAATATTGAGAGCACTCAAGTGCTTCCCCTTCTTACAGAGCTTGCAGCTCACTGAATTCAAGTACAGGCACGAACCGACGCACGTCAACTCCCTTCTACCATATCGTAAGCGCATCCAGCTCGATCATCTGCGCGACGCGAAGGTCCATCTTACCCACGAAGTTCTATTGAATCTGCTTGGAAGCATCGCCATACCTGAATCCGTGGTACAACTTGATATCGCTACCTTGTTGGATTCTACTACTGAACTCTTCGACCTTGTGAGCCCAAACCATCTTCGTGCTGAGCTCTTCACTAGCGTCAACACCTTGACCATCAATACATGCAAGATAGAAACACTCCGAACCTATCGTCTGGAATACAAGGCTGAAAACAACACTCTTCTCATGGATGTGGGCTACCTCACTATGACTGTCCCGTCTATGTGCGACATGATGAAGAGAGTAAACATGGCTGACGTTACACACCTGTGTATCCAAACGACCGTCCAAGGCAACGGCACTAAAATTCCAGATTGTAGTGTCGACGCCTTTGACTTCTTGACACGTCTTACTACGCTACAATGTCTGGAATACTACCTGTCATATCGCTCGGGCGTCTGGCTTTACAACGAACATTGGAAGCTCGCATCTATTCTGGACCAGATCATAGAGAAGAACGAGACTAGCAAGCCTGCGGCGTCAAAGTCTTCGATCAAAATACTCGCGATCCGCGTCGACGTCGAATATGAACCTGGTTTTCATAAATACACCCCATCGACGGAAGTGTGGAGAGATGATGCGTTGTGCCCCCTTGTCGCGCTTTGTAAGCAGTTTCCGACAGTATCACAGCTGATACTATGCACCAGAGGGGGATCTTACCCGGATGAAAAGCAGGTGCCAGTGACTCGATTGGAGAAGAAACTCAGACGTCTCGGGCTGAGAAACGATATATCTGTCTGTTTCTGGACCAGATGGAAGTTCAAATCTGGCAGCGGGCACGATAAGGGGCTGTTCCTAAGATGTCAAAATAATTCGGAGTGGCATATGAGGATATAGTGTGGTTTATGGAATCATACTACGATCTGTACTACCATACTTATGCATGTATGCTATCAAGACGGAATTGCTATCGAGGGAAGGTGCGCGCCTCAGTCATCGAGTGTGTACGAGTACCGGCAGAGCATAGAATGATCGTAGTAGAGTCCCTTCTCATCACAAATTCCATGGCCGGCACCTTTGTGTGATTCGCGGGGAGGTGAAAACGACGGGACGTGACTGAGACGCGTGACTGGCGTTACAGTATGCGTGACGTCACGATCGCAAGCAATTCGCCACACGACCATCTTGAGTCGTTCGTCGACATCACCAACGCTTCAACAATTCTTCGGATCACGCATTGTCTCATGCAAGCGCACGACTTTTGCAAGCCGTGAAGTATTGTGCTAGACATACTGGAGGTCGTAGCCACCGGGAGGACGCTTGCATGCAGCGGGCCCGATATCGACGTCATCATATGTGGCGATCAGGGGTCGACGACAGCGATCGACTCGCGGCTCTCTAATAACAATCCGACTATCGAGCAGTTACTTTGCGCCGCGCGGAAGCAATGTCACCCGCCCGTGACCAGTGTGGGGCCGACGATGATGTCGACGGAAGAAACATAGATATTCGCAAAATGGGTGGGGACGGTACGTTTGTGACTTGGACTTGGACTCAACCGTCGTGTTGCGCTTCGTTCGTATATCGACACAAATTTACTGGGCATCCAAATTGAATCTCACAGACTCGACACACACCGTTGTGAAACGAATCCAGATACGAACAGGCCCAAGCTGAGACTTAGAGGACGAGGAAGCGTAGTAGTCAGGTCATTACCATGGGGTGCATCGTATCGTGCATAGTTGGTACGTCCGCTCCTGTATCCTCCTTGGTGAATGCAGCGAACTCATCAACTTGCGTCTCGGACGTCGGCGCCGGCGCACTACAGGCATCTTCGACTGCATCGCCGGCGCGGTGATGTGCGTCGTTGAGTGCGTCGCGGGGTGCATCGAGTGGATCGTCAGCAGTGCGTCTCTTCCCTTGCTTCAGCACAGTGCCCAGTGCCCAGTGCTCATCGCGAACCGCGAATGACCGAAAATCACGACTCGCCTTGAACATCGCGGCTCCAAACTGACGTCGCGCCTTACTCCCCACGCCCCGGCGTCGCACTTACCACGCTCACCTGCCGCCCTCACCGCACTCGATCCGTCATCGTCTATTGCGTCTATTTCTATTCATGCAAACTCGAACTCAAATTCAATCCCGCGCGCGCGCACGCACGCACACAGTCGTCTGCGGCTGCCTCGCAGGCATCGCCGACTGCCTCGCGGGCATCTTCTGCTGCCGCGCGTGCTGCGGGCGGCGGCGCGTCGCGTCTGCGCCTGCCGGTGGGACGGTTCCTGCGACTGCGACTGCGACGGGACCGACGACTATGACGGGTGCAGGGACCGCGACTGGGCCGGCGACTATGGCGGGCGCGGGAACGACTGGGTGAGCACACTATACGAGGCGCGGCGCGGACGCATGTGGTGCAAGCTGACGTGCCGTGCGCGTGTAGGCCGGTCGCGTATTGATTTGGCAGGCGGGGATCTAGGGGCTGGAGACTGGGATGAGATGGGATGCGGAGATCAAGGGAGGCGAACGATATGCGACGGGAGGAGAGGCGAGGCGAAGAACGTGCCAAGCCTAAGGAGAATGGCGAAGCTGAGGGAGGCACGCCCCGCGTGGTGCCGCGGCGTGGTTCTGCACTCTCGAACTCTCGAACGCTGGAACTCTAAGACGGCCCGTGTATCTGTATGTCCATATGTCCGTATGTCCGTATGTCCGTATGTCCGTTTTCTATGCTCGTGGATCCATGTTCGGGTCCATGGCTCAAGCTTCGAACTTGACGCTTTAGGACCGACGGGGCGCGGGGTGTGGGGTCTTGTGATGCTTCAAATTCAAACCTGGGGCCGGGAAATCCAGATCAGCGCGCTCGCGGGTATGAAGTGCGGCTGGGACTCTGGGTGTGCACTCGGGCTGGTAGACGAGAGGCGAGCGTGCGATATGGAGATAAGGACGGGCCCGAGGGAGTCTGGGAATATCTGCACGTTGCTATTTGAAAGATGTGAAATGAGGCCTCGAAAGATGAAAGATGAAAGATGGAATACGAACGATGAGATGAGAGATGAGAGATGAAAGATGAACTACATACGCGCCGTCGCGGCTCCCGACGCGGACCCGCCCGCCCGTCCATAGCGCGCTCTTGGTGAACGTTGAATGACCACGGCAGTTCCCAGGTGCGCCACGCGGGTGGCGACAGCGTGAGGCGGTGCTGGAAGTACAGGGTCGCTAATGATGAATGACGGTATAGTAATACAGTACGATGGTGCAGTGTGCGGTGCAGCGTCCGGGGTGGTGCAGGAAATGCGGTGAGGCGTATTGGATGTATTGGATGTATTGGATGTACTGGATACGTTATGCGAGGGGACGGGTGACTTCTGTGTGGAAGAGGACGCGGGTGCCGTGGGTGAGGTTCGCGCTGTTGGATGTTGAACGGTGAACGGTGAACGGTGAACGTTGATATTGGAAGTCCAGACGGATCGTCGACGGTCGGTGTTTGACAGGCGCGTGGACCGGATCGAGGAGAGACAGTAGACTGTAGAACATAGACCGCTCTGTCTCTGTCGGTAGCTCGTTGTATATACTACATAGTGAGCAACGCCTCCTGCGTAGTCAAAGAAAGGAAATGTCAATACTAGACACTCAACAGCCAATAGTCTACAGTCCATGCGCGGTGTGCAGCGTACAACGTACAAACCACCATGCACCGGACCGTGCGCCAGGGCCCAGCAGCGCACTTGCCGACGGCGCCAGCGTCGACAGTCCCCGCTCTTTTCAGGCGCAGAAGTCGCAGAAGTGCACACAAACACGCTGTCCGCCCGCCAGTCTCCAGATGCCGCCAATCGGGATGTGGCGGGAGGACAGCGCGCCCACGTCTGCCTCTATCAGTGTCACCGAGCCGTCGACCTATCGGCGCAGATGCGATTAATATTTGAGACCGTCGATGGACCGGGGCCCGATTCCCAGCTCCTTTGGGGGTATGCGCATTTGTAGGCTGAGGCTGCAGCCCGTTTTCACATCGCGGGAGGAGATGAGTCGGGCGCGACTGCCGCTGGAGGTACTGTACTGTTGTGAACTGGCTAAACGTACCGGTACCGCGTGAGGGCCGTCTCCTGGATAGAGAGCACTCAGCAGAGAGCTTGGAGAAGAGGCAAGACCGCCGGCGGCTGGTGAGTACTGGTGGACTGCGGTCTGAATAACGTACTTCTGTGTTCGCGTTTCGCGTTTCGCATTGTGTTTTGTGTCTGGAGACCCGGCTCGATGCACGCTTCAAGCCTCAAGCTCAAATTTGACAGGGCACGCCCTGTTGCGTCGAGAAACCTGGAAACCTGGGTATCTCACATCTGGGACCCTGCGCCCCTGGATACTCACAAGCCTGGAAACCCACAAACCTAAACACTTACTATCAGGAACACGAACGCCTCGTTACCGTCCACCTCGAAGCCCAGAGACCTGGGCAGCCGGACATCTGGAAATCAGCAACCCTGCGTTCGCGATAACGAGCCCGTTGATGCGGATCGTGTTCGCAACCTCGCGACCCTGGGGAGGCCTGATTTCCAGATATCCAGCTATCTTAGTAGTAGTACTTATCTAGTCCCGAAGCCCGTCGCTGATCACGCGATCGCGGACGCGGACGCGGACGCGCTCCGCGTTCCAGGAACGACGCACGACGCACGACGCACAACGGGCGCGCGCTCGTCGTCCGTCCCCAGACCCAGAGGGCGACCTGATGAGGATGAGTTCGGGTCCAGACCCCGACCTTAGGTTTGTCTTGCAACTGGACGCGCCACCTGCGCCGGGCGTCGCGTAGCCTCGTTGACACCGCTCCGAGATCCCTCCCGGTGGCTCACACTCTGTATGGCGCCGGTGGCGTTGGCATTGGCGTTGAACGTTGACGGGGCGCGGCCTAGAACGTCGGTGGGCTGCAGCCTGCAGGACGCCAGGAGAGGCAGGTGGGGGCAGACAATCAGTGATAGTGATCCCTGATTCGTGATCGGGGGGGCGGTGATTAAGAACGGTGATGGGATAGCGTCTGAGGTACGCGGGCGGCCCCGGACTCGGCGTGCTGTGCTTCAAGCTTCGAGGTGGGTCTTCGTCTTTCCATTCGCGTCCGTGCCGGTGCTTCGCAACCTGGGTTGTTCGTCTCTGAGACTGAGCGCGGGCGTTGTACATAGGTTGAACGCAGAGGTAGATGGAGAATGAGATGGAGATGGAGAGGGACGGAACGTGCCGCGACCAGGTGCTCCAGAGGCGAAGGGGAGGAGTGGCCTGCTGGTGCCAGGTGGCTCTAGCGTCCTAGAGTGACGGAATGTTTTTGGCTAACAAAGAGCCTGAGAGACGAGGGCGGGGCCTGTCGAAGAGGAGCGTCGGGGCCCCGTCGTGTAACTTCGAGGATGATGATATCCACTGTCAGGTATACCCTGCGGATATACAGTTGAGGATATTGAGTTGAGGGCTGGAGTCGTAAGGGGCGCAAGTAGAGCAGACAGTGAGCAAGCTGTCTGCCAGTGGCGACGTCGACGGCGATACGCACAGCGCACGGCGCACAACGCACGATGCCGCGCGCATTATCGCCGTCGCACGTCGTACTGTATTCGTGCGTCATAGGTTCATGCACGTCCGCCACACGCTGGCAGCCCGCCGCGCGCACGTGGGTGTGCCTCTGTATCCGCGCCACGGACAGGATGCATGGATAGAGACAAAGACGAAACTGTCGAGTATCGATGTTCGTCCAGCATCGAATCGCGATGTGACATGAACCTGTGGAGCCAACGAGCCTGGTGTGAGAGCCTCGATGCGAGACGTCGACGTCTCGTAGCCTGCTGGGTGGCGGCGGTGGAGGGTGCGGCGTGGGATGTTCGTTCCTTCACTCATCGTCGAGGCATCGGTATGGCGAGATGTATAACAGTATTTTGAGACGTCGCGTCGCTGGCAGGCCCGGATGGTGGAGCGTGGGACTCGCCCGTCCTGGGGTGGGCCTCGCAAAGCGTCGTCGAAGCGCCGTATCGCAGAGACGAGACTCAGATTAGGATTGCTTCCGTCGCGATGAAGGATGCATGAAGGGAGAAGTCGTAGTGAGATCCAGCGTAAAAGATGGAGATCCAGGAGGTGCGGTCGCGAAGCAGATGCGGACGGATTGGGACAAGGTTTGTTTAACGTTCGATAACAATGGAAAGGCGCATTGAAATGGGAGTTGCATCAGAAGGATAGGGCGTTCCAGGATACAGGATGCGGCAGCATATGTTTGGTGTCTAGACTCGGGCACTTGGACGAGAAGCTGCAGGGTAGGGTCTGAGAGGATCATCACCGGGCGAAGTGTCTATGTCAGATGGGAAGCCGGTGTATGGCCGCCTGTAGCCTCGCCATACAGGAACCAACAGGCGCAGTTAGCTGAGAGCTCGGAGGGAGGGGCGTACCGGGCGCGCTGACAGCGACAGTACTGGTGATGATGATGCGCGTTGTGTGTAGAGCGTAACAGGACCGGGCCAACGTGGGCGCGCTCGAATGGAGGAGGCGCAGGGCGAGGGGAGTGGGAAGGGCAAGGTTTGGCGAGAGAGGGAAGGCGAGAGCCAAGGGGGCACGAGACGCAGGCTCGCGGGGGAAGAGACACGCATCCGGATGTGTGCAGTGATAGGATGGGACGGGATAGGCTGGGGCTGGGGCTGAGGCGGAATCGAGGCCCGCGGACGTCCATCTTCGCGCAGCTGATTGCGTGGGCAGGGCGTGTGTCTCCTGCGTGTGCGAAGGCAGAGGAGGCGAGGATCAGGATCTAGATGCCGCGTCGCCCAGGTCTGTGTGGGTGTCGTTCGTCGATGGATCGGGCGCGTCGGGGTGCTGGGCGATTCGGTCCCCGACGCGTGCGCGGAGCCTCTGTCGCCGCCGTGCGGAGTGTATGTCGTCGGCTATGTTCAGGCGCGACCCGCTGGCGTTCAATACATCATCTTCTCCAGCTGGCCACCCGCCGCGACACGGGCAGAACACGCAGGCTGAAGCGAGAGGACCCTGGGAGGCGCCGTGCAGGATCGCCCGCGTGGGGGCGACAGAGGCATGGAAGCGTGCGATGGACGTCGATGGCGCGCGGGCGGGGCAATGAAGCCTTTCCTGTCCCCCGGCCCCGTGCGCTGTGATCGTGCCCTTTGCGCGTGGTTATGAACCCCTCGAGCTTGTGTCCCTGCTTGCTGCTCCTGGTCCCAGTCTATCGCTTGCTGCTCGACGGACGACGCTTGCTCGCTGCTCGCCATGGACGCCGACGCCGGGCCCAGCCGTACGCATACGCACCCGCACCCGACGCTGGAGCGAGGACAGGAACGGGAAGAAGACCGCGGAGCAGCACTCGCCGCCGCGGCCGCGCGCCCGCTCCCGCAGACCCCGCCGCCCGGCCCCGTCACCACCGCCGACGCCGACCCCATCACCACCACGCCCGCCGCCCCCGTCGCCGTGCCGCACACGACGCCGCCCGGCCCGCAGATCAACGTCTTCCCCAACACCCCGCCGACCTTCGTCCCCGGCACGCCGCCGCCGCCGATCCCGCCGCGCCCGACCTCGACGCGCACCCTGAGCGTCGCGTCTGCGTCGAGTGGGCCACGGCCCGTGTCGATCTTGCAGCGGGAGCAGTATGCGGCGTCGCCGCCGCCGCTGCCGCAAGGGCAGGGCCAGATACCGATGCAGACGTACCAGCAAGCGTACCAACAACCACCACCAGGCCAGCCCACCCCGCGGCCGACGCTCACGCCGCGCACTTCGAGCGCACCCGCGCCCGCGCCCGTGTCCCAGCCGTCCCCGCGCACCTCAGGCGCGTCCCACGGCTCGGGCTCGTACGCCGCCGCGGGCACGTCCCAGCCCGCCTCGCACGCATCTGCTTCCCAACCACCACTACCCTCCCCGCGCACGTCCGCGTACCCCGCCTCCAGCCCCGCCGCGTACCCCGCCGCCGTCGCACCCGCGAGCGCGGACTACGGCCCCTACCCGCCCTTCCGCCGCTCCCGCTCGCCGTCGCCCATCGCCGTCGGGCCCGCTTCTGTGTCTGTGTCTGTGTCTGGGAGGCGCATGTCGGAGATCACTGTGGAGGAGAGGGCGTACGCTGCGGGGACTAGTGGTGAGAATGTCGGGAGTCGGAGGGGCAGCGCCGTCGGGAGTGCGAGTGCCGTTGGGAGCGCGAGTGCCGGGGGACATGGTAGCAGTGGAAGTGCGCGAGGAAGCGGGAGCGGCAACGCGAGCCCCGTCGGCGTCGCGCCCTACGGAAGCGCCGGGACGCCCGCGATGCCCGGCCCCGGCGCGTACGACCCGCCGCCCGGCCCGCCGCCGCCGCAGCCGCCTTTTGCGCGCGCGGTGAGCTACTCGACGCCGCCTGCCGCTAACCTCGCGCCCGCGTTCAACAACGGCCACAACGGCGGCAGCAATAACGGAAACGGCAGCAGCAACAACGGAAACAGCAGCAATCATGGGAACAGCAGTGGAGGAGGAGGAGGAGGGAGCGTGGGGATGCCCGCGCGCCCCGCGCGCGCGGTGAGCTACGAGTCGCAGCGCGACCGGCGGTCTGTGCACACGCAGCCGCACAGCCAGAGCCAGCGGTATAATTCGTACGGGAGTGGCGGGGTGAGTCCGCACGAGCACGGGAGTGTCCATTCGAACGGGCAGTATCCGACGGGCGGGCATAGTCCTGCGCACGCGAGCTTTAGTGGACAGGGACACAGCCCCGCGCACTCGCACTCGAACGCGCACGCGCACGCGAACTACGTCGAGGGCGCGCTCTCGGTCGGGACGGCGCTCGCAGCCGGAACTCCTTTGGAAAACGCGTTCTCGGCGGGGACGGCCGTGTTCAGCCAGCTCGGCCAACTGGGGCAGTTCGGTCAGCTGGCGGGGCAGTTCGGCCAGCTGGCGGGGCAGCCGGGCATGTCGCGCCGCGCGACGAGTCCGGGGGACGCGGGGCTGCACAACGTGCCTGTCGTGGCGGAAGGTGTGGATGGGGCGATGGGGGCGGCGGACGTGCTGGGCGCGGTCGCGCGGGGGGTCGTGAATGGATACGGGGGCGGGGGTGGGGGTGGGGGTGGGAGTAGGGATGGTGGGGTGGGCAATGGGAACGGGAATGGGGGTGCGTGGGCGAGCGGGAGTGCGTACAACGGGCATGGGAGCGCGTATGGGAACGCCAATGGGAACGCGAACGGCGGCGCGTATAACGGCTACGCCAACGGGAACGGGAACGGCGCGGCGAACGGCGGCGCGTATCTGAACGGGACCGCGAACGGCAACGCGAACGGGTCCCCAAACACCAACACCAACACCAACAACGCGAGCGGAGGACAGGGACAGGGACAGGGGAAGCAGCGCGGGTGCCTCGGCGCGCTGTGGGCGTTCGTGGTGGGGGCGCCGGCGCCGACGGAGGAGGAGCGGAGGGCGGAGGAGGGCGGGGAGGCGAAGGTGCGTTTTTTTTTTTGGTTTTGGTGTTGCCGTTTTTTTGGTGTAGGATTGTTTTGGAGGAGGTTCCGTCGCGAGTTCGTTGCGCTTGGGTCTTTCCTCGAGCTCGTTCTCGTTTTGGCGTGGCGGTGTGGGTCTTGCTGCGTGCGCGGCGTGGGCGTGGCGTTCGGTCGCGCGTGCTCGCTCTCGCGTTCGCGTTTTCTCGTTCGTGCGCGTGCTCGAGCTCGGATTCGTGTTCGTCGCGTTCGTGTGTCGCGTTCGTGTGCGCTTTGGCGTTCATTCTCGAGGGCTTCGGCTCTCGCGTTTCGCTTTGAACTTGGCTCTCGAGGCTCTTCGTCCTCGCTCTCGCTCTCGCTCTTGCTTTCGTTATTCTTCACCTTGGCTCTCGCTTTCGTTCTTCACTTTGGCTCTCACTGTCGCTCTTCATCTTGGCTCTCGCTTTCGTCCTCACGTTGGCTCCCGCTTTGGCTCTGGCCTGGCTTTGGCTTGGCCCGAGGCCAAGCGGGCCCAGGTTCGGTTAGGACCCTAGGCTAGGGTTCGATCCCGATGTGGCAAGGGGCGGGACGGCGCTTGTGTGTGGCGTGGCGGGACGGGCGGGCCGACGACGATGGGTTGGGTTGGGGGGTGAGGAGGTGGCGCGCGCGCGTGCGCACTTCTAGTCGGGCTTCCGAGCAGGAAGCGGGAAATGCGACGCCTGGTGGGCGGCAGGAGGTGGCGTACCCCCGGGTGTCCGGGCGTGCGCGGGGCACGGTGCCTCAGCTTCCCTGCTCGAGGTGCTTGGAAGCAGCTGCGATCGTTTGTCAGGGCAGGCGGGCGCGTGTCGATGGGGGGTCTTCCATGCCGTCCGTGTTGTGGAGGGCCTCCGTGACGGGTGGACGATCCGGCGGTCGTGACACGGAAATGCGGAACGAGGAACGGGGAGGCGGGAGCGGTTCTGCCGGAGTACAAGATATCTGGGGCCGATGGGTGGAATGGATGGGCGATGGGCGGCCGGCGGTGTGTGTCGCGGTGCCGGTGATAGGTGTGGACGCGTGCGTACGCGGTGCGTACGCGCGTTTCGTGCGTTCATTTTGAACGACGCGGATCGTGCGGCACGTCCAGGTCGACCGCTGGGCGTCGTGCGGCACGTCGAGTGGGCCGCGCGCGTTCAACGTTCAGGTGTTGCGCACGTTCGCGGGAGCGGGAGCGAGGCCGACGAGTTGTGTTTGCGTTTGGCCCTGCGCTTGAGACGTGGGCTCGGATTTCGTGCTGGTGCGGGGCTTGACTTTGGGATCCGGTTTGGCTTTGGCTTTGGCTTTGGCTCAGTCTGGACCTCAGTTCGCGTTCGCGTTCGTCGTGGCTTTGATTTCGAGGAGCGTGCGCGGCTCGGCCGGTTTGGGGCACGCTTTGATGATGGCGTTCGTCGTTGATGCTCATTGCTGAATCGTGCGCGTTGCACTTGGCCCCAGGCCGCGGCTTGAGCCGCGGCCCAAGCCACGCCCGCGCAGATGTGCTAAGGACCCTAGACTAGGGGTTCGCCACATCGGGCCGCCGCGCGCTTGGGGATCGATGGTGCTTGCGACCACCGTGACGCTTTCCCCGTTTTCTGCTTTCGATTCTCTTTTTGGAACATCTCCAACTGCTTTCATTGGTCTCTGTCGAAAATTGAATATTGTGCTGATCTGTTTCTTTTTTGTCTGCTAACAGGGCCCGAGGAACGTCGAGCAGCGACTGAGGCCGACGCTGGACGCCGCGAAAGAGCAGCTCAGGAAGTATACGGCCTCAGGTCTGTCGCGTTTCTATTTTTTGTGACTGCTGTTTTACTGACCATTATTGTGCATGCAGCGCGCACGACGGGCTGGTCGCTCAACTTTGCGATCGGCGCGCAGGTCGTGCTCGGCGCACTCACAACGGGCGTCGCTGCGGCGACAACGGGGCGGCATGTGCGTCTCATCCATGAATCACAATACATGCCAAAGCTTACCGTCCCTGGCTTACCCTAGACCTCAATCGCAACCTCCATCCTCGGCGGCATGTCCACGCTCGCAGCGTCCTACCTCGCCAAGACGCGCGGGACAGGCGAGCCCGAGGCGTCGCTCGCGATGGTGAAGGACCTCGAGGCGTTCGTGCGCGAGTGCCGCGCGTACACGCTCGACCAGGGGCACGTTGTCGGTGTCCCCGGGGACGAGGCCGACCAGGAGGTGAAGCGCTATCGGGAGCGGTTTGAGGAGATTTTGGGGGGAAGGCCGAAGGGCGTGGGGGAGAGGATTATGGAGAGGCTGGGGTATCGGCATGAGGAGCATGGGCCGGGAATGGGGCCGGGGGCGGGTGGGGGCGGGTGGGATGCACAGGGGCATGGTGGGTATGCGCCGGGCGGGGAGCATGGGCATGGCGCTGGCGGGTTTGGGTGGCAGAGCGGGGCCCAGAGGGGGGTGGCGTAAGGCGCGGCGTCCTTTCTATCAATGCAAAAGCCAGCACACACACGCAAGTACACATGCACATGCACGCTCGTTTTCTTCTTCCTTGCAGCTTCTTATCGGTTTCGTCGCTCTCTACTCTCAGTTCTCCTATCCTTTTTAGCTTTTATTTTTCTGTTCGAGGTTGGACTTTCTGGATGTGGTACACGGCTTAGGATTCCTGTTTCTTATCTCCTATCTCCTGCTTCGCGCTCTCTATTTCCCACTTACTACTTCCTAGTCGCCAGATAATTGGATCGATGTCGACACTCTACAATGGGAGTCGATATGCAGTACAGTATGAATGCTCATTGCACAGTATAGGTTACAGATTAGACAGGCTTCGCCGTCTGACAGTCTACGGGCTCCTGACCGCGGGCTTGGAGCTTTTCGTATAAGTCGCATGCCGTGTAGTAGTACAGTAATGCACATCATACAGAGTATATTACGGCTACCACGCTTGGTATCTGGGATGTTGCGTTGCTATCCGCTGCTGGTGTATGGGCTCTTGAAATTATCACATCCTCAGACCAGGCAACGAAGTATTCGGCGTCCAGCGCCCAGATCTTCTGCCTCGAATTAGGCACCCGCCTTGATCTTGAAAGGAAGAGTCGACTTGAGCCGATATTATACGATGTGGATGTCGCGTTTGCGCGGCTTGCGGTAAATAGGGTCCGCGGGGTCCGGGAGCGCGGAGGAGCAGCATAGCGCGCCGAGGGTCCCCCATGGGTCTGGGACAAAAGCAGACAAAAAAGATGTCGGATAATACACGTGGTCGTATTGAAGTTCCAGACGTACCCCTAATGACCCGGCCTACCCAGAAGATGGGCTTGAGCAGGCACTGGAGGAGCAAGACGAGGGCATTTACAGCAAGCCAGACGATGTCTATTGGTGAGTATGACGGTTGGTTAGTATGTATCGAGATGGACGGCGGACGTACAATAGAGCGAGGTGACGGATATGGACCGGATTGTAGATATGATGGCGCTGGGGTAGGTGGATGTATGTCAGCAGCTGGTCGAGATGGTGTAGTAGGCACTGGGAGGTAGGCGAGGGAAAATGTGGGACGTACCCCATTATTTCAGGTTCAGCGTGAGGACGTAGTCGGCCGGCGACGTGTTCGGTTTACGATCCAAGAGTTGAGCGTGAGTCTGAAAGTGGGGCGCTTCGAGCTGGACGTGGGCAGATTGGGACCTAGGTCGATTTTATAGGTTTTCTGGCAACGATTTGCATAATAGAGGCCGTAGAGAGCGTTGTGCATTGAGTTGTGACGAAGCTAGGACCGTTGCAGGCGGGAAGCAACTAGGCAAGCGAGTTTGCGGATGTTCAGGAAGATAATTACAATTCATGAGGGGCGGTGTATGGTGCACATGGACGAATGAGTGGTTATTGAAGAGTTTGATGATGCATGGGCCTTCGGAGGATGTCTATGCGTTAGCGAGGATACTAGACAGGCTGTGGAATACTTTTGTGGACGCTCGCGAGTAAGTAACGTACGTTGCACTGGGAACGTGAGCCAGATGTGTACAATGTTGCCATATTGAAATCTGTTGAATACAGAGCGATCGCATCTAATGTAACGGTGGGCTAAGATGGATGAGTGTTCGCGAAATTGTGCCATTGCAGACGGAACAATAGACGTAGACTTGTGTCCAACGAAAGGCATAGAAGAGTCATTTGGTATAACACTGTTTTATGTATTCAAGCTAGTCGCATTATTTTAGCATTGTTTCAGCGGTGGGCTAGAGCATTTTTCAGATCTCAGAACATTCAGAGGCATGAAGTGAGATGATGAAGGTCAAGTTTTGTGTGAAGAGGCGCCAGTGCCGCCCCACGACGCGATTTGGGAAACGGCGGGATTACGTAATGCAGCCTCTACCGCGAGCCAGGACTCGCGCCCTCAGTGATGCGAACCACGAACAGAGACCTCGGAACGACGTGGGCCTCGGGCCCCCGCTTCACGACGATGTCATAGGCATAAGTTATCATATTTATTCCATACTGGCATACATGAACTCGCATGAAGATGTGGATAGCGTAATGACCGAGGCTCAAGAACATGGGATACGGCCTTCGCGGCTGGGTGTCTGTGGCGATTATCAGCGATCCATAGAGGGGGCTGAGGTGAAGATGGTAATCTATGGATTGCTTGATTGGACTGGTGCGAGACTGGTCACTCACCGAAGTCCACACATAGAGATATTATTCCGACATGCCTGTTCTGGCGTCAAACCCACAACCACAACCACCACACAGGCAGGCAATGTGGCAAGAGGGCGCTGTGATGAATGCTTTAGCATAGTCATGTATGCAAATAGCATTATTCTCACATAGTATGCCCTTCACTATATCCAGGACCCCTTTAGCTATGTTCCAGACGATGTCAACAGCGACCAAGAAGGGCACTAGAATTTGATGTGAGTTGCATTTTCGATATCCTTTTGCCACGTCTTAGCACTCACCAGCAATGAAGATGTAGAAGATGGTTTGAATGGTGTGCCAGACTGCATTCACAATGCAGGTTGATTGTAGACTTCCCATGTTCAACGAGCTGTATGCAGATAGTAGGGGTTAGATTGAGCTGATGCGGGGTACTTCAGGATTCTGTGGCGGCCTTATAACCGTATGTGCTGTCAGGCCAAGGGACAAAACTACTATGGCGAGGCGGTGGCGTTGGCGATGTGCCACAGGTTGCGTTGTCTACTAGATTTGGCAGCTGCTTCACAACAAACAGCTCTACCAACAATTTGTCGAATACATAATACATTACTTAACACATATGAGACTGACATTTTCCCCTGCATTCTAGTCCTAGACTACAAATACTCTATGTATACAAACTTCTCAGTCTGTATCGTCGTAACCGCACTATGTCAAACGCTCAAGACATCCGACTCCCTTGGCCAAACGATCAGCTATACAAAGCGGTACTTCTGCACGTCTGTCCGACGACACGAAGCTCACTACTAGTATACTGTACCATGCGTGTTCTGCCAAAGCCCTATTATATAGTGGATATGCCGGGTTACGAGTGGCGGCAAGAAAGGAAGTGGCGCGGCTTTGAATCCTAACAAGTGCAAATGGTCTGCCGAGCTGCGCAGCAGCATCACATAGGGAGAAGATCTAACTGACGAGGACAATAGGCATCATGAGGCAAACGTCTATAATCGTGATAGGAATCAGACTAGTGGTAACTATGGATACATCTAAGTTCTATGGAGTGCAAAGCAATGCGAGAAAACTGTGGAATGTCTAAAAGGTCCGGGGTCCGAGGTGCGACGCAAAACAACCAAAGAGAGGTGAACAAACCAGGAATCCAAAAATCTGACAAAAGAGCATGAGGTTCGTATATAAGTATGAGAGACCGTGTATCGTGTGGGCTCGTGGAGAGGCATGAACAAAGTTAGAGTCATCATGCGACGGGTTCTTCACGGACTTCCTCCACAAGTCCTTTTTCTTGACTATGCTTGGTGTCGTCGCGGTCCAAATCTGGCTCCTCGTCCTTGCCTAATACTGGCTCTTCGGTGATACCAAGCTCTTGGTCGAGGCTGGCACTGCTCTGCTTCCAGTCTCCCTCCTTTTCGGTATTGTTCCCCTCGTTATACGGTTTCTCGACGTCGACGCGATAGAAGATAGCCACAGAGATAGCTTCGACGCAGACAATACCGAGCATGAACCAAAAGGCGGCCGCACGCCCCTTGTAGCCCGTCGGATCGCCGTTCTTCTCTTCTATACTGGTCTCGATGGAGCTAACAGCCGAGATCCCGACGGCAGAACCGAGCTGCAGTGCGCCGTTGAAGATAGCGCCGACTGTTCCCGCCATGGAAGACGATGTCGTGCGGAAGATAGCAATGCTAAGTAACGAAAGTGAGCATCGATGCTTCTAGATGATAAGATATGACACGGAACGTACTTTGTGTGGGTATAGGAGAGCATAGCACCGGTGGTTCCGATGATAAAGGCAGGGAAGACATAGGACCAATATTTGTCAGGCGAATCGGCTAGAGCGAGTAGGATCGTCGAGATAACGAGCAGTCCTTGAGCGCAAAGGAGTACATATTTTGGACTGAACCTGTCCGAGAGCGGTCCGCTGAAGCTAGTAGCAAATGAGAAGACGCCGAGCGGTATCCTGGTAGGCGGATCAGCGAGCAGTTCACTAAGGAACAGGAGGTATGACTTACATCCGCAACGCCACAGAGATAGCCGACCACTGATAGATACTCTGCCATAGATTCGTAAGGATGGTGAAGATTGTGGTCCACCACAAGTATGGCATGAGAGCCATGCCAAATAAGACGGAGAAGTTGGGAAGGAACCAAGTCCTGGGTGGGCTGTCGCACAAAAGACGCGTTAACACACTGGAAACAGGACACAAAATGAACCAAACTTACACAGACGCGGTCTCCGCAGGAATGGTTCTTTCATAGAAGAAGAACCCTGCAACCATGAAGACGGCAATAATGAGCGGGGCTAGGACCATTGCAGATCCCCATCCCGCGGTGGATGCCGACGTCACAGCAAATATGAAGAGGATCAAAGCGGCTAAATCGAAGGGTGAGCGGTAATTTTGCGAGAAACATTGTTCGCAGACTTACCGGTAAGAATAGACACGCCGATCAAATCAAGACTCTTCCACCGGCCCTCGCGCGGCTGCTCGTCAATGGCTCTGTGCGGATTCGGCACGAGCAAGAAGCAGACAAGTCCAACAGGTATCGCAACAATTGCGACAAACCAAAATACCCAGGACCAGCTCGTGAACTGCACAAATATAGCGCCGATAATGAGTCCGAGGACTTGGGGACAACGGCTTATCAACACCGAGACGTGAGCAATAGCAGCAAATGACAACTTACCATTGCCAACGGCGCCACAGCCGCCAAACACGCCAATAGCACCTAATTTATCCAAAGTCAGCACGAAGAAGAGAAAGTACAAAAGTGCCTAAGGAAGAGGGACGCACGCGCTTGTTCTTTGGACTCTGGGAACACATTGACTAGAAGAGTTAAAGCCGAGGGAATCGTCATAGAAGCCGCTACAGTGAACGAATGAGACCTATATAGTGGCGGGAGGGGCGAGAAAGACGTACCGATTCCAGACAGTGCCCGCAGCACGATGAGAGTAATCTTGTCCTTCACAAAACCACCACCAATGGATATGCATCCTAGTGCCGATACCCCAAAGATGAAAGCGTACTCTGCAGATATATAAGTTCGAACATCCAACAAAGCCAACAAAGAATTTGCGTACTGGGATTGTACACATCACTAATTCTGCCACTCTATTATCCGGTTGTCAGTAGGCGGAGAATGCCGAAGAACACCGGGTGAACTCACGATGAGAAGGAATGACGCGAAGGTCAACTGAAACGCGCTGATAAGCCACGTCGACTCGCCTTCGGTGAAGCCGAGGTCTCGTATGAGAGATGGGATGGCAGAGAACAGGGCAGAGTTGTTGAACGCATCGAGGAATTGTGCTAGACAGAAGATGAACAGCAGCAAATACCGACGTGCAGTCGAGAGCCGTTGAGGATCCCTGCCATCGACGAGGGTTTGAGTGGGTGAAAGAACTGGTGCTTTCTTTTCAGTGGGAGGCGGAATCATCTTTTGACCGGTACCTGGCCGTGCGTCCTGAATGAGTGAAGGAGGCGCAAAATGACGGTATGACGGTAGTAAGGGCGGGTTGGCGATGCAGGTCTTAGCTAGGTTTATATGTCGTTCGAGGGAGGGGCAACCTGCTGACCGATACAAAGACGAGCTAACGGCATGGTTGGGGTGAAAAGAGAGTTGTGAAGAGCTTTAATAATCCGCGCGCTTCGTGGAATCAACGGCCGGGTCTCCATTTGTTCTCGCGCATATTTGCAGCCGAGCCTCGAGGGTAGGATGGAGGGCAGACGAGACTTCCAGAACACAGCGAAATTTTGAAGCTCTCGACGCTCATTGGCGGAGTGACATATCGAAAAAGGAAATCTATTCCCATGTGCGAAACGCGATCAGGTCGATCATTGATCAGCCAATAGGGAGCTCGTCGGAGGAACAAACGTACGTCAACAGATTTTAACCTTGCGGAAGGGCGAGTATAGCTCCTCGGAATGATAAGAGTGCAGTACTAGTCAAATTCATGTCAATTTGTAGACATATATTGGGGGGAACAGCGGAACCAGAGCTGGTCAACGCTTGTGCCCCTAACGTCTTCCGACTTGCCACCCAAACCTACAAAGCGTCAGGCTGTGAGCTTACTCTCGACTCATGCAGGCGAACCTTAGCACGACCGACCCTCGCTGTCTCATGATCTTCGTCCTCGATGCTTGTGAAAGTTCGAGAGGCGTGCTGAGAACAGGAACAGACGGCGAGCCGGACTCCGTTCGCTAACCACAGCCGCATAGGATGCGCTAGGAGGGAGACCGAGCATCCTGAACACTGCTGACGAGCCCTCCGAAGCCGGAAATTCTGCATACCCCGAGATGCGAGTCAACCAAGGTGCTGAATCAGCTACATTGGCCTGTTGAGACCTGGTCTAGACAACAGCGGGTTCCCCGAGACGGTGTCCAGGAGATCAGAGTGGGTTGCACAAGCTGAGGAACGTGCCAATGGAAAAATACGAAGGCGCGTGAGTTGTTATACAGCAATCAAGGCGTATCGCTCACTGTCGGTCGTGATGTCGACTAATCTCTTGAAGCCATGCTGGACGGTATCAGCTGTTCAGAACGAACGACCAACTTCCTGTACGTATTTCGTTAGATAAAAGGCACAAGTACGTATACCTTTGCCTTCTTACAGTCGCATTGTGTAAAAAACATGTCTGTTGGGCCTTGGCAGTGATCTAATTGCAACTGTCAGGCGACTACAGATAACGCGGAAGTCAATTCCGGGTCATGGATTTTGTTATCTCACACATACCAGAGTTCACTGCCACCTGGTCTTGGGAAGTTGTAGATGAAGGAGACGAAGAGGTGAGTGAACGGTGTCAACAAGCGGACCGCTGCTCAAGCGGAAGCAATACAGTCTCGCCCGACAAGACCCGATGATCGATTGTGGTGTTTGGGGTCTCGGCGTACGGAGGCGCATCAATTGATGCGCCGTCTGAGCAAGATAAAATCTCGCAAAACACCGCATTCAGGAATCAGGTCTCGGGCCCGTACAGCGTCGGCTCATATCGCTATATCCTTTGTTTTAGAGCTTCTATACTGCTGAGTGACTGCGAGTCATTGTTTCAAACAGGTAAATCATGGTGGATGTTGCCGAGGGAAGCCATGCCAAGCTCGGAGAGCGTGAAAGAAACCAAGTAGCCCCCCGTATATCGTCCAGAACGGATATTTCTAGCAGTCATGTCTAGAGCTCCTATTAGCGCTTCGTGCACTTCATCTTATTCGGTCAAGGTCTGGTATTCTTTAACGCTGATTTGATTGGGGGGACTACCCCAAGTTTCGCCACGCGTATTTGAAGCTACTGCACAAGGATCTTAGACAGCCATGGATAGATGCAATGTGCAAGCTTCGCCTGTCTTTGGGACTTACTCATGTGCCTTTTCCATATCTGTACATATCAAGGTTATGCTGAAGTATTGCGTTTTTCCATAAAGTTATTCATTCCACTATCCATCTGACGGTACATAACGATTATCGTTCACGCATAACAACGGACAAGGAACCCAGCAGCATTGTCAAAAAGATCTGCTATGCTTGCTTAGTATGCCACATTGTACGAGCGGGTGTCAGTACATACCGATATACCGGACGTGAGCGAGCATTTGCTTAAGCACCGAAACCGTAAAGGGTGCGGCCAGAGCGCTTGAGGGCGTAGACAACATCGAGAGCAGTAACGGTTTTGCTAAGGATGGCCATGAGTATTGACACAGCAACGACACAATAAAAATACGTACCGCTTAGCGTGCTCAGTGTAGGTAACCTGATTGGGCACGAAATTAGTCACAGGAGCATACAGTGGAGGTTCATTTGCGTGGGATACTCACCGAATCACGAATGACCTAAGATTGACAATGACATTCGCAGTAAGTCACGAGTGAAACGTGCAGTGGAGTGTGTAGACGTACGTTCTCGAGGAAGATCTTGAGGACACCACGAGTCTCCTCATAGATAAGACCAGAAATACGCTTCACACCCCCACGACGAGCAAGACGACGGATGGCCTGATGATAGTGCACGCGATCATCAACACCCGTATCACGAATGCAAGAAAATTATATACGCACGGGCTTCGTGATACCCTGGATGTTGTCACGGAGAATCTTGCGGTGACGCTTAGCACCACCCCTATCGCAAAGTCACGGTCAGTATCATCGAGGTCGCGTAGTCGGGCGACCACATGCACGATGAAAGTTCCCCATGAAATCACTTACTTTCCGAGACCCTTTCCACCCTTTCCACGGCCAGACATATTATCGATTTAAACTAAACGGGTTGTGTTGAGAGAGAGGCAGCAGGCCTGCTTGGTGGCGGGCGGCGGTGACGGAAGATGGACGTTGGGAGCAAGAAGCACAGCAGCGCCTTGGCCGCCCGGGCACGCGTGCAAACTTGCTCTAGATTTGCCACGTGTACGAGGCCATTTCGGGCCACCGTCCCGGATGTCTTTCTCACATCACCTCCAGCTTCGCCGCTTGTTCTATCTCCCCTTCTACCTTCTGCAGAGACGGTGCTTGTGGAAAGCATCTGGATGCTTGGATATGTCTATCCAATACTTGGCTCTCCCCCAAGTTTACACTTGCATTTGCGATCCCCGTAACGATGAATTTAGTCCCACAGCTGCATACGTCGTGTGGTCTGCGCCTCGAGACGCAACAGAAGAACCCGTAGAATACATCTGGAGGTGTGCCATACTTGCACTCATGTTTATACCTACCTGACGGCTGTTACGAGTTGGCTAGAGTGTGCGCCAGACCCTAATACTAACTGATCCACAGGACCTCACGATGTCTTCGTTACATCAACGACGTCGCAGTTTGTAAGGGTCGCAGTTGCTGCAAAGTACGTTCAGTCAGGCACCTCAGTATGATGTTTGACAAGCTACTGACGGGAGATAGACGATGTCGAGCTGGGTGGGATGGGTAGTATCGGTGCGCAGCATGCTAGAAGTCCGCCACTGCCCCAAAACCGTGATCAGCATTTCAAACACCCCGCAAGTTGGGCAGCCCAATACATACCATGTCACTGCGGCTATCTCCGCGTTTGGCATCGATGTGCATCCGGTTGCAACGTATGGGAGTTGCAGAGGAATACCTAGAACGTTGGCAGGGGCCGCCATGGAATTACAGCAGACAAGACCTGAGGAGCAATCGGGCCCGACGATAGGATTGACCACCGCTATGACCGCCTGTGTTGTAGCAAGCGCAAATAGGATATAGGTTTTTGATAGCAACATCGTCGACTGTGCACGCTATGCGAGTATCGTGGGAGGTTGAATCGAGTAGGCTTCCGCACTTGCTCGTTGTCTCGCCCGCTGCTGATGCGAGTTATATAGCGAGTATCTACCATTATATCCGTGACCCTTCTCTAGGACTTCAGCTATTTGCAATGCATCCCCAACCTATGAGCCATGACAGGATGTCAAAATACAAATTCCGGACTGATGGCCGTCGATGCAAGTCTCGTGCTCTTAGAATCTACCATTCATCTAGCTGCTTTCTCCCGCGCATTCAACGACACGTTCTAGCCAACCGAAATCTCGCTCATTTCTGGCACACAGTGCCATGAGGTGGATTCGCACGCACTTACACTCGCTGACGCCGCGTAATTACCGGCATTCATCATCCCACAGATCAGTGCTATATGGTGTTATATAGCCTATCTGGGATCGTGGATCCATGCTGTACACACAAGAAAAAGGATACCGCGTTTCTTTTTCAAACATCGGGCCTCGGGTAGTCATCTTCGCACGGGTACATATTTGATAAAGACAAGATGTCGGGACCTCAAAATCGCGCAAAAAGGATACGTGCAAGCAAGGATGCTGTCCACGACGTACGCGTGTTCGGCTCCATGCTGATGGCGGCGTTGCGTGTGAGGTGGGTGCTGTCCAGTACAATGAATGAAAGCTTACTGAACGCTTTGTTCCCGTACTAGCAAACGTACTCTCAATTATCGTCGTCGATGATAGTCCATGCATTCGTCAACGACGATGGGACAAGGACGCGCTATGTAGTCGTGTACGTGGAGTCAAGGTCCATAAGGTGCAGGGTACGACAAATGTCCGTAAATCAAAGTCCTACCGCGCCATCTACCGAATGGTACGCATCGGTTCTGGCCACGGCCTACGTGCGACAGAGTTCGCGACCTATCTCTCCCCACCCCACCCTGTTTCGTACATCGTCCGTGGGAGATCTCCCCGCAGTCATCGCAACCTACGAGTCCTCGACGCGAGTCCCGCATAAAGCGTAGTATGGCTGCAGGGACCAGATTGAAGTCAGATTGCAAGACATCGTGAAAGTTGTTGACTCGACGAACCATCCTGCCATTATACATGGGTCAAGAGGCTCCCGGCTCGCTCACGAGCAGAGAGTGTGCGACCGCAAGGAATTGGGAGAGGAGCATTGCGCCACTAAGGCGATGGCTGTCTGCCATGCGTCGGTTGTCTCTCTTGTGCGGTGCGAGGGGGCGGCGGGGTGGTAAGAGGTGCGTTTTGGTGCACTGGTCCGCCAAGCAAGGGGCTAAGCTCGTTTATATACTGCTGCATGACTGGCGACAGGGAAGAATCATCAATGACCATCGAATCGTGCCCTGGCGTTCCCCGAGATGATACCCTGAGAAGGCAGGCTACTTTACCGCCACAGCTGACGTGCGTGTGACGGTCATGCGGCGTGCCGCCCAATGGCGGTCAATTCGGATGGTGCGCGAGGACTTCATTTTTGAGGGATTCTTGCCGTCATCGTCGTCTGTTGGAGACAGCTTCATATCCGTTGAACGCCAGAACAGATGAAAAACCAACCAGCGCGCTGGAAGCGGATGAAATATGCGGCAATAAAGCGACCAAGAACGGCTGTAGAGTCTGTTGAGCTCACAAGGTTGAGTCTGGCCAGACACAACTGTCGATTGACGCTAGTGAGACATGGTGTGAGTTCGCGAAACGAGCTTGAGAAATCAGTTCCACCAGATATTGACGGAGAGGCGCAACTCGGAGTTTTTCCGTGTCACCTGCGCAGATCAAACAGGGAATTTTTGAACACCAGGGGAGAGCCATTAGAATACTGCGGCTTTGCCTCCTGTTCTCGATGAGATTCACGTTGTTGATAAAGAGGCAGGCTGTTTGAGGAGCATTAATTTTGTGGGGTCAAGTGCTCTACAATTACAATTGAGAAGGAACGGGAGGCGGTCGGCATGTTGTAAATTCTCAACTTCGCGGGATAAGGAGAACCGCCATCCTGAGATCGCGCCGGGGCTCCATGGTACCCATCACTCGGATACTATGAACTATTGCGAGGAAAACTCAACACCATGAGAAGCACAACAAGGATCAAGATACGACACAACTAGAGATGCCTGAACAACTTGGGAGCCCCCTTATGTTAACTCGAGTGTGGCAGAATATGCTCCGCTTTACGTCGGTGGCGGCTGAGATAATCTCCAGCGTCATTGTGGTGTATTGAACACGATCGTATGGCAGTGGCATAGCGACGGCAGGCGAAACAGGTACAGAGGAGATCGCTGAAAAAAGAAGGTTAAACGTCATGCATCTCCGAACAGCAAGGACAAGCTCCAGAAACATACGAACACGGAACAATGATTGGTCCACAGCTTAATCCTCAGTAACGTCCATTGCTTCCGTGCTAGCTTGTGTTATGAGCATAGAATCTTGAGTCCCGCCACTTGTATGTGTTATTTCCGTCGTATCCGTTGGTTGGGCATTTGGAACGGCTGTCTCGCGTTCTTTGCCTTTGGGTTTGCGGCCTCGACGGCCGCCCTTCCGAGTTGGGATATCTTCCGCAGGCAGGTTCCCGGAAATTTCCTCGACCGTTTGTGGCATTCGTTTCTTGGGGTTTACGTTGGTCTGTTCATATTGGTTGGGGCCCACCGGGACTGCGGGTATTTCTGGTTTCTTTTCCTTCAGCTCCACTTCGCGGAATCGTATCCGCTTTTCCGTGTTACCAATGTGCACAAGTGACTTCTTTGCACGCTCCGATTCGTCTGGAAGACCTGTTAGTCCTAACCTCTCTGCCGGGATGGGAACCTACCTGTCGAATCAGTGAATAGTAGTTCGGTTCCTAGGAGCTCCTGGTGGGACCCTTTAAATATCGTGCCCGATAATTGGAGGAAGGGAGAAGGTGTATCAAGATCCTACGATGGCAATATCAGTATCGATATCGGGAAAAAGATGCGGACTAGACTTACAATGAGACGGTAGGCGGAGCTGCTGGGGACCAGCGTGGGTTCAACGACGCCTACATCGAGGGTCACATATTCTACCTCTTCTATGATCTCACCATTCTCATTTGTTTCATACTCTTCGTCTGCCCCGAAAAATTCGACTTGATGGTAGCCTGGAACGAGTGTTGTGGGCTTCGAGGACATGACTGCCGAGAACAAGATTCTTCCCGCAAGATTCAGATCCGATCGGGAAGCCAACGACCTTCCTTTTCCAACACACGCGACTTTCTTCGCTATGTCCTTCTCCGCGACTCTCGTTCGCTGCTCTCACAAACATTCGCCGTCTTCGAAGAGATGGCTAGAGCGACAATTCAATGACCCTCTCATCAAGAAACGCAATGCTTGGCCTATGAATTACCGCTCGCGCTCGGCGTTCAAGCTGTTGGACCTCGAAAGCAAGTTCAAGTTCCTCGGACATCTGGATGTTAAGACCGTGATCGACCTCGGTGCGGCCCCAGGCGGATGGAGCCAAGTAGTATCTGGGAAGCTGGGATGGGTAGTTGAGGATGTCGTCGGATCGCGGTCGCTGAAGAAAACTCAAGGACTCGGGAAGCAGTTAGAAACGTTGGATGCTGGCTTCGGGCTAAATGAGAAAGTCAAATATGACAAGTATGGATCATGGAGCTCCCCAAATTCAGATGGTACACAGGACTCGGATCTCTACTCCGCTCTTGACGAAGAGGAGCAAATCCAACAAGGTCGCGGAACTATCATTGCCGTCGACGTACTGCCTATGTTGGGTCTCCCTGGTGTAAAGACCGTCCAGATGGACTTCCTCTCACCAAAAGCAGAACAATACATCAACGCTCTCATTGAGGATAGAGAAGGCCCAGATGCAGCAGGCAAAGCGGACGTAGTCCTGTCCGACATCGCCGCCAACTTCTCCGGAAACCGTACCCACGATGTAGCTTCTAGTTTGGAAGTTGTTGAAGCAGTCTTCGCGTTTGCCAAACGTCACCTAAAAACTGCAAAGGAAACTGGTCGGACGAGGGGCGGCGTACTTGTGTAAGCATCGATTAACTTGTGGATCATCGTTCCTTGTCTGATTGGTTTGCCAGCATGAAGTATTTCCACCATCCTTATCTCGAGACATTCAGAAAAGAAATCCTGTCTCCACATTTTCGCTGGTGCTACCATGCCAAACCAGAGTCCAGTCGTCAGGAGTCGTCAGAGGCCTATTGGGTCTGTCTCGGTTTCAAGGGTGTTGACGAGTCGTAAGATGCATCTGAATTTCTTTTGTATCAAGAGACATATTGCGGATCCATTCGTTCATTCACGCGTATGTCACTCTTTCGCCTTGAGACGGACTGCTTTCCCAAACTTATCTTGCGCATAGCGTCCTGGCTTCTAGGAAATACATCACAGATTTCTGTTTTCATACTACTGGAACTGGAGCCTCTCCTATCCTACGTGTCCGAAATACTAGCAAGTATCGTGCGATGTGTACGTTGCAATTCTTTTAGGCACTGCACCATCCGTGCCTCTGACCGGGAACTTCCATACTAGACTGACATGCTCGGAACATCAGAGCAGAGTGATGTCAGGAAAAGCGCGCATGAGGCATGGAGAGCGGGGCGAATATTTGTTTGAACATCGTGCATCACAATGTCGACGTTGATTGGTGCTGTAACATGAGCGACACCACAAGATACAACGACGAACATTTGCACGTCTGCAAAAAGCGAGTTGTGCGTACGGATGAGAGGGAAGGTGTCCAGATCGGTACGTAACGATCGCCTCGAGGACTACACATGGCTCACTTTTATAGCTTTTCAGATGACACGACATTCCCACCAATGTCTTCCATATCCCTCTTAAGCTAGAGCTTTTCAACTGGATGACACTTCTATCCTCTCTCCCTCCCTTCGCGAGCGTACCCCAGGATGGTTGCGGTTTGTCCTGCCCTTCTCAACACTGGGTTCTGCCCCAACACCTCATCCTGTGACAAACGACACGACGCACCGATATGCAGAGACTGTTTTATCGTGTGCGTCAGCGAGATGCAGCTGCGACAGCACATGCAAGGAGAGCGCCATCGCAGGCAGATTGCTGGCCTGGCTGTGACGCTTTTCTGCTCGCTTTGCCGCATTGCTGTTGTGGGGCAAAATGGCTGGCAACAGCACCTCGCGACGAAACGGCATCTGCGGAACGCGAAACAACAAGGAGTCTCAGCCGCGATGGAGCCGATGGAAGCTGGTGACGACGTTCAGTCTCACGAATTCTGTCCGTTATGCAAGGTTTATGTACATACCAGCACCTGGACACGCCATCCCGCTACCAAGATGCACAAGCGGAGACTCCGTTTTGGTTCAGTCGAGGCTGGTCTTGAGGAGGCCGCTAAAGATAAGCACGGAATTCTAGTCACGCCATCAGAACTGGACTTCGGAGTACTTCATTCGGATCGGGCGAAGCACGGTGTCTCTCTTACAGTAGAGATCAAGAGCTCCGTTCCATTATCGAACGTGACTCTGGTCGAGTACAAGTTATCTTCAGCTTCCTTCAACCGTATCTCTTCGTGAGTCCTTTCGGCGTTGATGTATTGTTCTCTCGTACCTAGCAGGATGACATGTCTAGCTTTTCTCTCGTAATGGCTAATTCAGAACGGCGCGTGGTATACGGCAGGCCATTGGTGCTCACCATAAGGACGAAACAGTCGAATACCGGTATATATTACGATCGTGTCGAACTCATCTTCCGCGATACAAAGCTTAACCAACAGTTCGTCATTGCTCGAAGCATCAAGGCCGTGATCGGTGACCCGGACGAGTACGCTGCGATGCAGCCAAAGACGCCCTTTGTGCCTCGTAGACGTTTCGTACGAGACCCGGAAAATGAAGTCCTTCCTGGTGATCCACCGCCGGCGCAGAACGTCATCCAATGGGTGGTCAAGTTAGGACAATACCCCATTCCATCGTTCATCGCGGATGCGCTCTCGCGCCCTGGATCCCTAGAGAGCACTATCGGACAGTTTCGCGCTACGGTTCTCCCTCGACAGTTGGACGAAAATACGTACGGTCGATTCTACAAAGTACTACTTTGGGCAGAAGAACACCGTAGCGAGTAAGTCGAATATCTGGCATCTTTACCGCGATCTAACGTCTTTTCAGTCGTGATTTAGAGATCTACGATATTTCAAGCACTAGGCTCCAAAGCAGCGGGCCGTATTACCAGTACGCACCCGCCAACAGAATATGACATTACCATTCTAAATTCTTGTATAGTCTATCCGTTCCGGGTCTTGCGGAGAAGCGCCCTAGCGTCCTTGTGGGTGCGTGTCATTATTACGTTCTTTAAGACTTAGAAAGTTCAAAGTCTCTCTAGGCGATCGCATTCTTGTTCAGCCGGTCGCAAATGACGTCGACAAGGGAAAGTGGTTCGAAGGCTGCGTCCACTTCGTTCGCCAAGCCGAGGTTGGCATGAAATTCCACATATCCTTCAGATCGACCTATTCCTTGACGCAACTCTATCGAGCTCGGTTCAAACTCAATCGGTTTCCTCTTCGGCGACAGCACCAGGCCATGGATACGGCGTTCAACCCTAGGCGCCTTCTGTTCCCTTCGGTCTCTGCAGATGTTCAGCAGGTTGCTGTGCCCAATACCAACAACATTCGGCACTATCTCTATAATAAGCTGATTGACAACAATGCTGCTCAGCTGCAAGCAGTGGCGACTGTTGTGGCGGCATCACCGGGGTCACTGCCTTTCGCCCTTTTTGGACCGTAAGTTGGCAATGCTTGTAGTTCCACATAGCTCACACGTCTACACAGGCCAGGGACAGGGAAAACGATCACCGCCGTGGAGTGCATACGTCAAATCCTTCGCATTAACCCAAAAGCCCGTGTTTTTGCTTGTGCTCCCAGTAATAGCGCTGCAGACCTCATCGCCCAGCGCTTGACTATGCTGGGGCCTGAAGTATTGTTCAGGTTCTACGCACCATCTCGCGCTAAGAGCGCAGTCCCGGACGAGCTACTTCCGTTCACTGCTACGACTGTGGATGGACACTTTACGGCTCCGCCCGTCGCATCACTGAAGCGGTACCGAGTGATCGTCTCTACATGTGTCTCTGCCTCCTTCGCATACGGCGTAGGTATGCCCCGAGGACACTTCAGCCACATATTCGTCGACGAAGCAGGACAAGCAACTGAGCCGGAGGTGATGATCTCAATCAAGACCATGGCAGATAATGAGACGAACATTGTCCTTTCAGGGGATCCTCGGCAGCTGGGTCCGATCATTCGCTCTCCCATTGCCCGAGAACTGGGTCTTGAGAAGAGTTACCTGGAGCGCATCATGGAAAATCCTGCATATGACGAGAGACGCAGACATGGGTTGACGTACGTCTTCAAATTCTTTACCATCAAGCCAAATCTGATACGGTCACAGTGTGGTGAAACTGGTTCAAAACTTCCGGTCACATAGGGCTATTCTCACCTTCCCTAATGATCGGTTCTATGGTGGCGACTTGCGGCCTTGCGGTGAACAGAAGGTCATCAACGCTTACATCGGTTCGACACTACTACCAAATCGTCGCTTCCCTATCATCTTCCACGTCTCCACCGGCCAAGATGATCGTGAAGCATCCTCCCCGTCATTTTTCAACGCGATAGAGGCCTTGATCGTCAAGGAATATATCCAAACATTGAAAGCTGACCGCAATGTCCGCACTAGTAAGATCTAGCTTGCGTCATGATTCCGCGTGTGTATGCTGAGTCCTGACTGTACATGATAGCGGATTCCGAAATTGGTGTCATAACGCCTTACCATGCTCAATGTCAGCGAATTCGAAGGGCACTTGCGGGCGTAGCGGACGAAGTAAAAGTTGGCAGTGTCGAAGAATTCCAAGGCCAGGTATACGTGATATAATCAATTCGATCAACTCGTCTAATATACTGTCTGTCTTAGGAGAAGAAAATCATTCTCATCTCTACTGTTCGCAGTAGCAAAGACTATGTTGCATTCGACCTCAAGCACACACTGGGCTTTGTTGCCAACCCTCGTCGCCTCAATGGTACGCATGTTCCATCTCCTGGTCTGCTTGAAATTAGCTGATTCCGGCCCAGTGGCTGTTACTCGGGCGAAATCCTTGCTCGTCATCGTGGGGGATCCCACAGTGTTGTCTCTCGACCCACTGTGGCGGGCTTTCCTCAACTATATTTTCAACAATGGTGGCTGGAAGGGCGAGCCTCCCGTATGGGACACCAATGCACCCGTACGTGACGATGCCAAGTATGACGAGGAGATAAGAGAGCTCGGTCTGGCGGATATGAACGAGCTTGCTAGGAAGCTTGAATCATACACACTGGAAGATGTCGACGATACTGACGACGCGAATGTCGACAGGCCGTGGCGCGAAGTAGAGTAAACTGCTTGTTGGAATCCCGTTTAATCTCGTCTTCTAGTCTTCTAGTCTTGGTGTACGATTGCGTATGTAGCCATCTTGTCAATTGTCAACCATTATTGTACATGTTATAGCATATCCTTTGGCTTCTCAAGACGCGATTGGTACAGCATAGTTTTCGTTCTTTGGGACAATCGATCACGTAGCGTACGGGCCTAGCTTAAACACCCGGGCCATCTCATCCTGCACTCCTTCATGCGAGCCAATATCGACATGGTTTCCCCAGATAGTTTCCACGTACACGACTTTGTGCTCACCGCTTCCCTTCGAGCCATCCCTGTCAAATTCTTCTACGACACCGAAGTTCGGTATCTCGCGCTTCTGTACGACGGCGAGCCTCGCCTCGCGACGATCGTTCTGAGCTTTAGTGAACGCTGCGAACTCTTCCGTGAGACTTGGAGAACCAGGTGTTGGGGGTGTAACTTCAGGAGGAAGGAGAGGTGAGAGAAGCTTGTCGATCAATGTCTGTGCGTGCGAGAAGGGGATTTGCTCGTCCAGTCGAGAATGGGCGATTAACGTAGGGATGTGGAAATCCTACAAGTTGGTTGTGAAATCCAGAAATCAGGGTTAAGAGGAGCCGTAGCAAGGAAAGAACTCACTGAAACCGCGGCAAGTGTATCAAATTCAGTGGCTAAAACGTACCTGAGGAACTCTATCGGACAGGGCAATGTATTAGTTGTCGATCCGTTTGTCGTATATTTCATCCAATATGACTCACTTCTTCCTAAAGACGACTTCTGAAGAGGCTGCAAGATTGGAAGCCCAAGCAGAGGATATGACTCAGCCAGAGCTATAGCGGTTGTGAAGGGTGCACGAAGTACTACTCCGCGAGGCTTTCCCCCTGTATAGTTGGCGGCTTCGTATTCTTGAGCAAGTCTCTTAGCCAGTTGTGATGCAACGGCGGTACCGAGACTGTGTCCGTCTATCAGGATATCCTCTGGCTTGGCACCATTCTGGAGCAGCCAATCCCAGGCTGTGTAAGAGTCCAGCACGAGACCTTCTTCACCAGGTTCGCCAGTGCTGTCTGCGAATCCGCGGTAGTCCATCGCCATGATGTTGCAGTCCAGTCTGGAGGTAAAAGCGTGATAGGCCTGTACACGGAAGCCCATCGCCCGTGTTCCTGCCGCCCCGTGGAGGAACAGGATAGTCGGTGCATGTGTAAGAGCGTATGACACGGTTTCGTTGGGTTGCGTCAGGAAAGAGTCCTTCGGTAGCGTCTGGTAGATAGACTCGGACAACACGAACCAAGCTCCAAGTGTTTCGTTGTCAGGAGTGGTAAGATAGAAGTTGAGCGTCTTCCCGGCTGAACACACAAAAAAAACGTGTTAGCTTCAAATAACATTAAGGTAGAGCAGTTCATTTAACGTGAACGCCTGTAAATTGAATGACTTACGTGCCAGACCGTATTTCTCGGGCGCAGTATAATTCGTGAAGAAAGGGTACTTCAAAGCATGCTTGAATGTTGCGCTTCGGTGGGAGTGGTCAATGACAATAGCGACTTAAAGCGGTGAACTGTAGACAACATACTATCTTTGTACGAATGGGGTACTGATTATAGCTATCACAGCTACCCACAGGCTACCGAGAGTGAAGAGAAGATGCAAAAAGCGTTTACCCCTGGAGTTTCCAGCCATTTCGACGCGCTAAACCTAGTGACCTTGTCAAACACATATTACAGGTATTGCCAAAGCGACTTACTAGGTGGTGGTCGGGTTCGAAAGCAACACAAGCACGGAGTCGCGTTCCGTGTATCGCGTCAGGCTGTTCGCGTCATGGTCAAATAGCGCCGTTCGAGCATCTCGGCCCCCATAACACTCAGCCACCACGTATTGACCCTGATCCATCCATAGACAAAAGCACAAAAAAGAATTCCAGAGAGATGAAATGTCTCGATTGTCTAGTCGGTTCATACCACTTGACTCAAAGATGATCGCTACGCAGAGTGCGCCCCCAGTCTGAACACCCGAGCAATCTCATCTTGTACGCCTTCATGCAAGCCAATATTGGCATGATTCCCCCAGATAGTCTCCACATACACAACCTTGCGTTCGCCACTTCCATTTGAACCGTCCCTGTCGAACTCCTCTATGATTCCGAAGTTTGGTATTTCGCGCTTCTTTACTACAGCAAGTCTAGCCTCGCGGCGGTCATTTTGGGCCTCAGTAAATGCAGCGAATTCTTCCTTTAGATTCGGAGAGCCGGGTGCGGGCAGGGGAGCTTTGGCGGGAAGGAGCGGCGAGAGAAGTTCGTCGATGAGGGTATGTGAATGTGAGTACGGGATTTGCTCGTCCAGTCGGGAATGTGCAATTAGCGTCGGGACGTGGAAATCCTACATTTTACATGTACATGACAATGATACACTCCAGGTGACGGATGGACTCACGGAAATAGCAGCAAGTGTGTTGAACTCAGTGTACATGATGCGCCTAATCAGCTCTGTCCAGCGATTGGTCAGTGATCGAATCTCACTCGCAACTGAGACTTTACTCACTGACTCCAAGAGGGAAGCTCTGTATGGGCTGAAGAATCGGCAAACCGAAGAGAGCGTATGACTCCGCAAGAGTAACTGCGGATGAGAAAGGCGCATGAAGAAGGACTCCGCGAGGCCTCGCCCCATTGCCGCCTGCAGTTCGATGCTCTTCTGCAAGTCTCTTAGCCAGTTGCGATGCAACGCCGGTACCAAGACTGTGTCCATCTATCAGGATATCCTGAGGTTCAGCTCCGTTCTCAATTAGCCAGCTCCATGCAGTGTAAGCATCTATAACAAGACCGTCTTGGCTGGGTTCGCCGGTACTGTCACCGAATCCACGATAGTCTATCGCGAAAACGTTACATGACAATCTGGAAGAGAAAGCTTGATACGCCTGGACACGGAAGTTGTTTGTGCGTGTACCCCCAGCTCCATGTAGGAAAAGAACCGTGGGGGTGTGTGAGAGAGCGTACGATATAGTTTCATCAGGTTGAACCAGGAAGGGATCTTGAGGAAGCATCTGGTAGATGGTATCTGACAACACAAACCATGCTCCAAGTGTTTCGTTATCCGGGGTCGTAATGTAGAAGTTGAGAGTCTTCCCAGCTGTAGATACAAAAAGAAAACGTATTAAATTCGTCATCATATTCATATTCCATGTAACATCGTGGCAAGCACGATACGAACTTCTGCCGATAGAGAAACTTACGTGCTAATCCGTACTTCTCCGGCGCAGTGTAATTTGTGTAAAAAGGGTACTGCAAAGCGTGTTTGAACGTCGCACTTCAGATAATATCAGTCAACAACTACGATGAATGAGCTATGAAAAGATACGTACTGTCTTTGTGCGAATGGTGTTGCAAGCAGGGCTATTACAGCTGCCCACACGACACCGAGGTAGAAGAAAAAGCTTCGAGCATTCCGGAATAGGTTGCTCGATGGTTTAGTCATCCAGCCAATGATATCTGCTCATGAATTAAGATTCAGTGTGATCAGCTGCAGCCACAGTGCTTGCCTAGATGCTGGTAGCAGTTGAAAGCACACGTCTCAAACGTGACACAGCGATGGTACGACATCACGAAGGTCACGATCCTCATCACAGTCACGGGCGTCGCTCACAGTGATAGACGCTGTATAAAGCACGGCAAACTCCGCGGATCATGGGTAGATCATTCAGTTGCGTGACAGTCCCTCAGGCTTAGTTGAGTACGCTCTCTGAACCCTGACCACCACCAGCTTTGCTGTGCAATTTCTTCTAGTCATAACCGAAGTACGTCAAGTCCGTTTAATCATTTTCTTTCTGCGTACTCGACCTTGACACTACACTGAGAGCCTTCTCTCGCCTGCTAATTTGCGTCGCAGGAGTGCGGTGCCAAAACTCTCGTTCTCAATAGGGTTTCTTATCAATCATTGCAGTTTCATCGCACGTTTTTCCCAGATTCCACCACTCCATACGAACGGAACGACATAAAGATGAGGAGTGCGGCACATTCGTGCTTCGCTGTGCAGGAAATCTTGCTCCAGATCGTCGAGGCCTGCGCGCAAGAGAGCGAAACCAAAATAAACCCATTCCTGTACAGGATCTACCCGACTCTAGCCTCCCTGGCACGAACTTGTACCATTACCCGAGATCCTGCTTTGGACAGGCTATGGCGTACACAGTATGGCTTGCAGAATTTGATCAAGTGTTTGCCCGCGGTGTATTGGCGTCAACGAGTTGAGGATATGCAGCTTGTGAGATTTTCGTAATACTTCCTCGTCTCTCTGCCTACTGAGCACTACACCTTCTCATGATTAGACCGTCGCATCTGATGTCGATCTCGACGATTGGTCTCGCTTTGACATATATGCTTCACGTATCCAGGAACTTAATATTGATCAATTCGGGCCATGTGATCAGTTCGAGCTTTTCACTCCTCTGATGCGGCGAGGATATTCAAAGACACTTTTCCCCAATTTGAAGACACTCAAGTGGTGGTCCACCCCTCGAAGACCACTTCCGCACGTACAGCTGGTCCTGAGTCCCACTATCCGTACTTTGATCGCTTCCTTCAGCGGATCACCGTCCTCAGCTTCCGGCCTCACCTACCTTCCACAATATTGTCCTCATATCGAATCACTTCGTCTTTATCTCAGCGATGAAATATCAATTGTCAAGGCCGAGAAAGTCCTCCGATCGCTTCAAGAAATACGGTCTTTGGACTTCACTATTCATGATGACATCACCGAGTCGTCTCCAGCCTGTCTTAACGGGCTTCTCAACCGAGTCTCTGTGCTACCTCAGCTGGAGACCTTCTGCGTAGCTTCTCTTCCTCAGCGAGTCTCTCTAATTGCTATGCCTGAGGCCAACACACGTCGCTTTCCAGCTCTGAAACAGTTGACTGTCGATTCCCGAGCATCCTGCTCTAACTTCCTACGCACTTTCGAGCTGGAGAACTTGGAGCACCTCGACATAACATTCTCGCCTTTTATCGTTCCTCCAGACAACAACACGCAGCTCATGCAGACTGTCGAGCAAGTGATATCGCATAGCAGTCTCAAGGTGCTCCATTTGACGTATCGGTACAGCGTCCAAGTGACCCTGGAGTCGATCAGTCCTGCGTTCGCGTTCAGGAGCCTCGAGGAGTTCTGTCTCTACAGCGGTCCGGTCGGGGTTGCTCTCGACGATACCGCAATAGAGCAGCTCGCTAAAGCTTGGCCTGACCTGACCGAGCTACGACTCCTGGGAAGCATCCCACTGACCTCCCAATCTACGGCTACCCCAGTACTTCCCACGCTCCAAGCATTGACGTATCTGGCGCAGTACTGTCCCAAACTGGAGACGCTGAGCATCGAGCTGGATGCCAAAGACCCCGCACCCATCCAGAAACGCATTCGAGAAGGACGGAAGTTCTGCAACACACATATGAAGCAGCTCTCCGTCCGTCGTTCACTAATCGGAGACACTGCAAAGGTTGCGGCATTCTTATCTGAGTTGTTCCCGAACCTCGTCGACATGTCTGGAGCCAGGGACGGATGGACAGAGGTGGCGAGCTCTCTGAAAGCGATTCAGACAGTCAGAAGCTGGTCACTATAGTCACTCGGATTTCACCACGCAGAGATTCCATGATTCGATTGTTTTTTTTTTCCTCTTACGCTGTATACCATACTTTCGTTGCACGACCTCTTCTATGGATTCTAGCTGACTCATCTGATCGACTCGCGGACACCGAAGATAGGCTGTATCGACACCACACAAATTGTATTATACACGACGTTGATGCAGGAATACAGCACATTTGACAGCAGAGCAAAGTCCCGCGGACACCAGTCAGCTTCATTCCAATGCATCAAAGAAGAGTTTGGCCAAGTTCGTCTGGCTGTTCAAGCTTAGCGAGCCACCGTTTGACGCGCACGTGAGAAGCCTTGACCTGGCGTTTGATCTCCCCGGGGTCATCTTCAATGTCAAAGCCAAAGTTCCAATCCATGTCCCAGATTTCCGAGTCCCGAGGAGGCAAGTCCATGGACCAGGTGGGAGTGCAGATCCCAGTCACCTCCATGATCGCCTCATGTTCGTCGTCCATGATAACTGCTGGCCAGCATATTACGCTCCACGCTTCGCAGATCTTGATGACTTGACGCTGTAATGTGAAGAGAGCCATGACGATGCGCATGCGATCAAGCAGATCTTCGTCACTTTCGCAAGACAGCGCTACGGGCAGTGAATCCACAATGTGGCAAGCGACTGCTGCGCCTTCTACGTCAGCAAGCGAAAAAGCTAGGATATGGACAAAGCCCGGCTTGACATAGAGACAAAACAAGGTAGGATCCTCAGGTATTATCGAAGCATCAGGAGGGATGATAACTCCGGGGTGTCGCCGCTGGAGGTGATATACTCTAAGATGGGACTCCATCGCCTTCGATAGAGATAAGAGTTCGTCGCCAGTGAGACAGCCGCCATCTTCGTCCATGCGTACAGAATGCATACCCAGTAGTACGGCCGGGTTGGAAACCGTCAAGGGCATCGACCGAGACCGTTCAATTGTCCTTTTCGTGATCGGGGGACTGGGTCGTACTGCCAACGCAAAGTCCACTACGAATAGATCGCTGAAAAATGGGGCAGGCACTACTGAGTATCGAGTTACAGGTGTCCTAAGCAGAGATTGAGTAATGCTACAGAGTGTGCGCTTAACAGAGGACGCTCACCATAACACGCTATAACCATAGAACCCCGCGAACACATCGGCCAGATAGATAGTAATATCGTCCCAACTTGACGGTGTCATAGCGAGAAAGTCGCGCGCTCTATGGTAGTGTGGTAATGGAGTTGGTTTTCTTCTCCGAGCAGCCTCTTGATATTGCAACCAGTAGGAATTAATGATGAAACGAACATGTGGTGCGTAAGCGGGATGTAGAAAGTCGGGTCCCACATAATCCGAAGACGTATGATTTTTGACCAGAACTGTATCATCCAGGGGTTCTATGTGATCACGTACGTTATAGAACAGTATAGAGGCAAGCTGAGCCGCAAGGTATATGCTCTTATCTGACGACTTGGTCCATTGGCTTCTGAACTGAATCGACAACGGATCTGGAGGCTGAAGAGAATTCCTATCAGTATACTTGCTGTCATAATGTTATATTGCTTACCATCCAGCTGGATGGTACCAGCAGCTGCCCTGTCCAAAATGACCGGAGATGCCTCACACTGTCTGCATTTGAGGGAAATGTCCTATTTCCGCGGGAAGTCCATTAGACAGGTAGCATACGGACCATGGATGCACTTACCTGCCCAGGGAAGTACGGTGATGGATTACGCGACGCGTGGAGAATCTTTCCGTGTATTCCGTAACTGACTCCTTAGTCATGTTTGCGAGCATTTCTGTGTGGCGAAGGACTGTACATAATGCGGTAAAAAGCCTCCAGCGTTGTAGCAAGAGGTCGTCTTGATCGTTTGAAGCGTTGAAATACGTGATGTGAAATCTAGCAAGAAGGATTTGACAGAATTCCTCATGTTGATCCCCGGAGGGAAAGTGAGCTATGATTGAAACAGAGCGTCGAGATGTGTGTACACCATATATGAAGCAGTGCGACGGAAACGGTTCCTGAGTGTCATAGAGCTGAGTCAATCGCTTGAGCGTGGGGTAAGTAGCTTGCGCCATTTCCGTAAGTACGTCCTCTGTGAGTTCATCGCTCTCAGCTGTGACGGAAGTCAGCTTGTATAAGGTATTGCGGGAGGAAGACATCTTACATGTCACGATGAGCTGATTCTTTTTGTGCTCTGGATCCTGATCATCATTTGTAGCACTATAGCCTTGTCAATACAGTGCATGCACAAACTTCAAGAGACACCTACCACACGTTGCAATATGGCGCAAATAGTGACCGGATTGCCGGCCGGATGGTCCGCTCGAACATATACTCCATACTCCCATCATACGGGCCAGGATGGCGCAGTAAAGTTAGAAAAGACTCGATACGAGCGCGTTGTTGAAATGGAGATCCGTCCATCAGGCTCTCTAGATCGGGTTCCGGGTATTGGTACGCGTCCTTATCGCCCCATGTGGCATAGCAAGGTCCTTTTGGTTTGTAGCGATTCACGTAAGCCTCTGCAACAATCATGACTTGGTTGAAGACTATTCGGAGCGATTCAGCACGAAGGTCACTCGGTGAGGTATGGGGTTCTTGGACATAATCTCTGTCTTTGACCTTCAAGCGGTAGTTTAGCTCCATAGATACAAGCAATAGCGAGTGCACGCACCATTTGATAACGAGGATGAATCAATAGAGGATTCGCGCTGTGAGGGTTGAGCCATTTATGGAGTTCATTGGTGAACATCGTAATGATGTTGGACGTGAAGGTATTCCGCAGTTGATTCAAAGGGAAAGAGTCGTGCCAAATAGCGTACGAGTCGTTCTCTCTATCTAATGCCCAGAAAAGAATAGACCATTGCCCATGTTGAATCAAATTTCGTCGCGATAGGGTAAACCGGGCATAGGGTGAAGCCCAATATTCTATAGAGGGGCCAGTAATGAGCTGAGACTCGGATATAGGCTTAAAACATACCGGACTCAGCACTCATCCGCATGTTCTTGCAGTGAAAAAATCGTTAGGGCTTGTGAGGCACGAACAACGACACTGGGCGTAATGATCGAAAGCAAAGAAGTCGATAGATTCGCTGCAGGAGTAGATGGCCACACCGTCATGACAGTGAGGTCAGAGACAAAGACAACCTTGTCATTCGCAGTCTCGCTGTCAAAGGTTCCGATCGAACTGCGCTGCAGCCCGTACGCGGCGAATGCCGTTTCATTGACGCCACGACTGTCAACAAGTCGTTCGTCACACTAAGCGCTAAAAGCTGTGCTTGAAGTTCGAACCCAGGCCGAAGCACGCTGCGATGCCACACTCAGTTTTTGGTAGTTTCGATCGCAATTGCTACACCAAATCCCCAATATATTGTATAGATGAGAACTCGACACATATAGCACTACTGAAAGAAGCTGCGATACTTGCATAGCGATACCCAGAAGAATCCGGTGCGGCCAATGTCATCGCAATTGACTGGGCCGACTACGCTGCCGCCCAGCAGCAGTGTGCATAAGATAGATGTAAAGTATCGTTCGGAGTATTCCAAGGTATCAAAGAGGCAATTCGTTGAGTTTTTCTGGAGGTTCAACCTTAGCGAGCCACCGTTTCACACGTACCCGGGATGCTCTGATGCACTGTCTGATATAATCGGGGTCGTCTTCGCTGCCGATGTCTATGTCAAAAGCATAGTCCCATAACGGCGAATCACTAGGAGGTAGATCCCCAGATGGAGTAGGCGTGCAAATTCCAGTCTCTTCCACGATTGCCTCGTGTTCGTCTGCTAAGACATCCGTTGGCCAGCATATCGCGCTCCATGCTTCGCAGATTTTGATGACCTGGCGCTGCAATGTGAAGAGGGCTATGACGATGCGCAAGCGATCTAGTAGGTCGTCGTCTGTTTCGCAATTGAGTCCCACTGGCAAGGAGTCCACGACGTAGCAAGAAACTTCCGCGTTCTCTTCTTCAGGGAGCCAAAATACCAGAATATGGACGAAGCCTCGCTTGACATAGACACAGCATAATATAGGAATCTTGAAGGCTGATGGAGCGCCAGGAGGAACGATGGCATCGGAATAGCGTCGATGAAGGTGGTATACATCCAAGTGAAGTTTCATCGCCTTCGAAAGCGATGACTGTTCATCAGCGGAAAGAAAACTTCCGTCTTCGTCCATGTGTGTCGAACGAACGCCTAATAACACGGCTGGACTCGAAATCGACAATGGCAAAGAGCGGGTCCGCTCGATCGTTTCAGCGGTGGTGGGCGGTATGGGCCGTACTGACAGCGCAAAATCCACCACAAATGAATCACTAGGAGGTATAGAGGCCATTTTTGGGTACCGAATAGCTGGTTGCCTGAGCAAGAATCAGCATCATGACGCAAGCGCGTACATCGTGTGCTCACCATAGTACATTATAGCCGCAGAAACCCGCAAAGACGTTGGCAAGATAGATCGTAATGTCGTCCCAGGTCGACGGAACCATGGCAAGGAAGTCTCTTGCCCTGTGATAATGCGGCAAGCTGGCAGCTTTCTTGATTGGGTTGCCCTTGTAGCCTTCGGCTAGGTAAGACGCGCAGACAAAAGTGGCGTGTGGAGTATAATACGGATGAAGGAAGTCGGGTCCTATATAATCTGGAGAGGCGTGGAGCTGCGCTAGTCTTGAATCACTGATTGGATCTATATGATTGCGGATACGTTGAAAGAGCAGAGAGGCAAGTTGTTCCTGCAGGTATTTACTACTAACAGATAATGTGGACCCTTTATCAGTCATTTGGACTGATAATATATCGGGAGTCTACACGGAAATCAGTATATGTGCATATACCGTATTCAGCGACTCACCTTCCATCTAGATGGGAGTAAAAGTCGTCCACTCCAGAATGACTGGAGACGTCGCATGCCAACCCTGATTAAAGGAGGAATGTCATCCTCGCTAAGAATAGGTGAGATGACGAATTTTTGTTGAAAAATGCCCTTACCTGTACGATGGGATGGACCGATGAGCTGCACAACGTGTACATGGCTCCTCCAAGCGACGCGAGTCCGGAGTTGGTATCAGATTCTCGAGCATTTCTGTATGCCGAAGAACAGTGGACAATGCGGTTAGGAGTTTCCAGCGACGTAGAAGGAGATCGTCCTGATCGTTTATAGTGGCAGAGCATGCGATATGAAACCTAGCGAGGGTTACTTGGCAGAATTCTCCGCCACCTTCACGAGTTGGTGACCCAGGAAAATGAGCGACGATGGAGACGCAAGTGCGTGACGTGTGTACGCCATATACGAGACAATGCGAGGGAAAAGGCGTTTGAAAACCGTATAGCTGCGTTAATTGGATGAGCGTAGGGCGCACAATCTTCGCCATCTCGGCGAGTATATTCTCTGTGAGCTCATCGCTCTCCTCTGCAAGAGAAGCGTAAGTCCACGGAAAGACCAGAATAGTGAACGCTTACGTATAACCACCAACGGGCTTTGTGTATACCTCAAGAGAGGATCATCGTATACCGCCCTGACATGTAGTTAGCGAATGGTACAGATGAAGTTTGAAGGGGCGTACAAGACATTGCGATATGGTGTGAACATTGATCGTATGGCAGGGCGAAGTGTTCGTTCGTACATATACTCCATGCTCCCATCATATGGGCCAGCATTACGTAGTACGGATAGGAACGATTCGATACGAGTACGTTGTAGTGGACCATCTCGAAGAAGTTGGTCCAGATCTGGTGCTGGGTATGTACACCCCTCCTCTCCCCATCTGGCATAACAAGGAACTGGTATCTTACGAAATTTTGCTTCGGTGGTGGCAGCGACTAAGACATGATTGAAAACCAGTCGAAGTGCTTCAAAACGAAGTTTCTTGAATGAAGAATTGGTGTCTTGTATATAGGTATAGTCCGTTGTCTGCGACCTATGTTGAGATGGCTAGAAACATATAACGGAGGAATTGAACTCACCATTTGGTAGCGAGGATGGATAAGAAGCGCGTTCGAGCTATGAGGGTTGAGCCATTTACGAAGTTCCTCGTTAATCATACCAACAATCCTGGTAGTGAATACATTGCGTAGTTGGGAGGTAGGATAAGACTGGTGCCAGATAGAGTACGAGATGTTCTGAATGCCTAATGTTGGAAACAAGAATGACCATTCTCCACACTGTGCAAGACTTCTCTTTGCAAAGGTGAATTGAGCACTGGTACTATGCCAGTGTGCTGTAGAGCAGTCAGCGACTTGAGACGGCAGGATTACAGGTTCGAAACATACCAGATTCGAGGTTCATCGCCATCGGTGGAAGTCCCGAGTCTGGAGGTTCCAATGAACGATATGGGCAGTGAATGGGGAGTGTTACGGTCGTATTTGTATAACGTGCCGGCCGTAGATGTAAGACGTAGAGATGAGCTAGGAAGGGAGGTAGTCGGTCGAAATTCCTGAGCGGCCGCATGATGCGTCAGGCCCACAAGGATGCGGAGTCTAAAAGACATGTTGACTTGGTTCGCACGGCCCCATAGAGCGTCTAAGTGGCGGCTTTGTAGATGAGCACATCGTATAGAACCGCCTAGCGGACCAACAACAGCACTCAGATAGCCAAATGACCAAGCCATCTTAATAGAAGGCGACGGATTGTTATTCTACTTCGTCACAAAATTCAGCGTCTGGTTTGTCGTCTTTTTGTGTATAAGTTATAGACAGATTTCGCTGGCGACTGCGTCGACTTAGCAGTCCAGCTGTACAGAGATTGCGCCAACGTCATATACATTGACTCGTAACGGTAACATGAGATGAATGAGAACAACAAGTGGAAGATACGTCTATAAAAGTGTTAATATCATTCATCACTGTGTAGTAACCCCAGTTATTGAAGAGATGATTCCACAAGTTCGTCTAAGGGTTCAACCTTAGAAAGCCATTGGTTGACACGTTCACAGGACGCCTTTACCCTCCGACTGCTGTCCGCAGGTTCCTCTTCGATATCGAGGCCGTAATTCCACTCCATGTCCCACTCTTCCGAATCACGAGGAGGTAGATCCACAGACCAGGTGGGAGTGCAGATCCCAGTGACCTCCATGATCGCCTCGTGCTCATCGGCCGTGATATCTTCTGGCCAGCATATCACGCTCCATGCTTCACAGATCTTGATTACCTGACGTTGAAGCGTGAAGAGGGCCATAACGATGCGCATGCGGTGGAGCAGGTCTTCGTCACTTCCACAAGAGAGAGCTACGGGTAGAGAATCCACAATGTGGCAAACGACTTCCGCATCCTCTTCATCAGCGAGCAAGAAAGCTAGGAGATGGACGAAGCCCGGCTTGACATAGGTACAGAACAGGGTAGGATCTTCGGGGATCGCCGAGGCGTCAGGAGGAATGACGACCCCTGAATGGCGTTGACGGAGGTGGAACACCCTTAGGTGAGGTTCCATGGCCTTTGAGAGACATGAAAGCTCGTCACTAGAGAGATAGCCGCCATCTTCGTCTGTGCATGTAGAGTGCACGCCAAGTAGCACGGCTGGGCTTGAAATTGTCAAGGGCATAGACCGAGATCGATAAATTGTCCGTTCCGTGGTCGGTGAAGCCGACCGTACAGCCAGTGCAAAGTCGACCACGCATGAATTGCTGAAGAACGAAGAACCCGCTGCTGAGTATCGTGTGACAGGTTGCCTAGGCGGAAGATTTAGTGACGTAGTAGAATACACTCCCAACAGAATTTGCTTACCATAAAACGTTATACCCGCAAAAGCCAGCAAAGACGTCAGCGAGATAGACAGTGATGTCGCTCCAATTTGACGGCGCCATGGCTAGGAAGTCACGCGCTCTGTGATAGTGCGGTAATGGAGTAGGCTTTCCCGCTCGAGCGGCCTCTGGATCTCGCAACCGGTAAGCACCAATGCCGAAAGAGACGTGTGGGGCATAGCTAGGATGAAGGAAGTCAGGTCCCATATAATTTGGAGAACGATGGTTTTTGAGCAGAATCGAGTCGTTTAGTGGTTTGATGTGATCCTGTATACGGTATAAAAGCATGGAGGTGAGTTCAGCAGCAAGATGTACAGCCTGATCGGTCTGTCTTCGGCCCTGGGCTTTGGCTTGAGCTGAGAAGTGACCTGGAGTCTGGAAAACTTTCGTGAAAGACTACACACTACCATTACTATACGACTCACCATCCAGATGGAAGGCAGAAGAAGCGTCCCGTTCCAGAATGATCGGAGATTCCTCACGTTGCCTGCGATGTGACACACGCACCTGTTCGCAACATTAGACCATTCAACGTTGTTGACCATAGAAGCACTTACCACTTCGGGGGGACACAGTGACGAGGTAGACGATGTATGAGAGACCTATTGGAAATCGTTGGAGCTGGGTGCCCGAGGATATTGTCCAGCATTTCTGTATGACGAAGGACGACGCATAACGCGGTGAGAAGTTTCCATCTCTGGATGAGGAGATCATCTTGATCGTTCATGAATCCATAGTATGTGATACAGAATCTGGCAAGAAGAATTTGACAAAATTCTTCGCCATCTGACCGGGTCTGCGAACAAGGAAAATGAGCTACAATCGAGACATATGTTCGTGATATGTGTACGCCATATACTAGGCAGTGTGATGGGTACGGTTCGTGAAGGTGGTACGTTTGACACAGTCGCTTGAGGGTAGGATGGGCAGCCCTTGCCATTTCCGTAAGCACATCCTCCGTCAGATCATCGCTCTCAACTATGATATATGTGAGCCTATATCGAAGACCAGGACAAATGGGTACCTCACATGTAATAACGGGCGGATGCTGCGTGCGTCTTAGATCGTCGCCAGCGTATGTCGTAAAGGGCGATGATCAGCATATCAAATACACAAGCTGAGCGGCACTCACAAAGGATCACGATATTGTGCAAACAGCAGTCGAATTGCTGGTCGAATAGTTCGTTCGAACAGGTACTCTATACTCCCGTCATACGGACCAGGGTAACGTAGGATGGCTAGGAAAGAATCAACACGAGTGTCCCAGTGCGACGGATCCCCCGAAAGCAACGTCTCCAAGTCCGGTGCTGGATACCGGCCGTCTTCCTGTTCTCCCCAGGTTGCGTAACAGGGAGACTTCTCTCTGAAACAGCGTGCGTAATACTCGGCAGTATTCACAACTTGACTGAAGACCATTCTCAGCGATTCATTTCGAAGATCACTGAACGACGGGCGGGAGACTTGAAAGGTTTCGCTATCCTTGGACTGAAGATCGTGATTAGAATTCGAAAAGTACAGAAACAGTGCATGAACGTACCATGCAATAGCGAGCATGAATTGTAAGAGGATCCACACCGTGAGGGTTAAGCCACCTATGCAATTCGTCCCTAATCATTGCGACGATTTTGGATGTCAAGGTATTCTGTAATTGGTTAATAGGGTAAGACTCGTGCCATATGGAGTACGATATGTTCTCAATCTCTAATGGCGGAAATAAGAGCGACCATTGTCCATGTTGTGCCAGGCTCCGTCGTGACAACACGAATTGAGCAGAGGAAGTCCAGAATGCTGAAGGACGTTCAGTGAGCGGACTCTATCATATAGATTTCAGACTTACCAAACTCGAGAGACTTTCGCATCACGTTATAGACGCAACAGAACGAATGATAGTACAGGATTCAAACGCAGGAGTTAGCAAAAAGTGTATAAAGAAACAGCCGATGGGCGGCGAGGCCAAACGATCACGGCAGGGAGTGGCCGTCAACGACGAATGGCTTTCTTTCGGAGACAAAGACTGAGCTCGGAGTTCGAAATTCGAAACGATGAGAAGATTTTCGTATTCAAAGGGATATCGATGAAGGCACTTACGAGCTGATTTCTGTGACTGCTACTTTCGAACAAGACTTAGGTAATGCACGGCCGCGATCCCTATGTCCATGCATGATGCTATACGGAAGTGCATCCATGTTCAATGGACAAGCAATTGAGTGCTGATGACTACGTGCTAATGATAAAATCGATGCGACTCTTTTGACGTGCACCGGGGGCGACAAAATCGATAGAGTAGCCGTTGGTAAACCGTGACCGACCAGTGACGTGACTAGTGACTAGTGACACCGCGGTGTGTGCCGCCACTATGCCGCCACTACCTAAGCGCCAAACAAACGTCGCGCAGAGTTGCGCTGACTTGGATTGGTTCGAACCCGAGCGGTGGTAGTTGTAAGTACAGTAATACCATCTCATCACAAGCTTGGGCTTCATCTTCCGTATGCAGATTGAGGGAGGCCTACACCAGTGGCTATCAGTCCAGCTTTATCAATGAGATTGGAGATCCATCTTTTGTGGCAGGGGGACGCGAAGCACCATCGAGTCGAAGTAGCCGGATTCTAGCCACGCTCCGCTACAGCCGTGGCATATCTTACCGACCAGCACAGATACACCGAAGAATAGTTGCTCTGATAATACATAAATAAATAGGTACACGATATGTAGAGATGTTGGTGTTATTACATAGCAAACGGTAGAGTCGTGTGGATATTGGCAGACATTGATTAAAATCATTGAAGAGGCGATTCTCTAATGTCATCCGACCCTTCAACCTTGGCAAGCCATCGTTTGACGCGTACGCGAGAAGCCTTGACTGACTGTTTGATATACTCGGTGTCGTCTTCGCTGCCAAAGTCTAGATCAAAGGCATAATCCCATACCTCCGAGTCGCGAGGAGGCAGATCGGCAGACCAAGTGGGTGTGCAGATCCCAGTCACCTCCATGATCGCCTCGTGTTCATCTTCTGTGATGTCTGCTGGCCAGCATATCACGCTCCACGCTTCGCAAATTTTGACGACCTGGCGCTGTAGCGTAAAGAGGGCCATGATGATGCGCATTCGATTGAGCAGATCTTCGTCACTTTCGCAAGAAAGAGCTACGGGGAGAGTGTCCACAATTTGATAGGCCACTTCTGCATTCTCCTCATTAGCGAGAGAGAAAGCTAGGACATGTACGAAGCCTGGCTTGACGTAGGTACAAAACAAGGTGGGATTGTCGGGGATCGGCGAAGCGTCGGGGGGGATGATGAGGCCAGGATGGCGTCGACGGAGGTGATATACTCTGAGATGAGGTTCCATCGTCTTGGAGAGGGATGATAGCTCGTTGTCCGAGAGATAACCACCATCTTCGTCCATGTGTGCCGAACGCACACCCAGAAGTACAGCAGGGCTCGAGACGGTTATGGGCATAGATCGGGATCTTTCCATTGTCCTTTCCGTGGTCGGTGGAGTTGGTCGTACAGCCAAAGCAAAGTCCATTACACAAAGATCGCTGGAGAATGAAGGAATCATAGCTGGGTATCGAGTGGCAGGTCGCCTAAAGCAGATTGAGTTTTATCATACAGGTTATATCGAGACGAAAGCTCACCATAGAACGCTATATCCATCAAAGCCTGCCAACACATGAGCGAGATAGATGGTCATATCATCCCAACTTGACGGCGTCATGGCAAGAAAATCTCGTGCTCTGTGGTAGTGGGGTAAAGGCGTGGGCTCCCTGTTACGAACAGCTTCACGATCTTGCAGATAAGAATCAGTGATGAAACAAATTTGCGGAGTGTAGATAGGATGGAGGAAGTCGGGACCCATATAGCCTGGAGAAATATGATTCTGAATGAGGGTTAAATCTTTCAGTGGTTCTAAGTGATTGCGTATACGATGAAAGAGCATAGAGGCGAGTTGAGTCGATAGATATACACTCGTATCAGGCAACTCAACCCATCGGCTCTTCAGTTCTAATGTTAGCGCATCTGGTGTCTGAAAAAAACATGTCAATATATGCATTGCCCCCAACTGACGTGACTCACTATCCAGCTGGAAGGTACAAAAAGGCTACCTTTCCAAATTGACTGGAGGCTTTTCAAGTTATCCTTAATGAAGTGAGGAGGCCTTTATTTCACGTAAGTTTCTTGAGAACGATAACTTATTAGAGATCGACATACATACCTGTCTGGAGGAGCATCGTGACGAAGTATACGACAGGTGAACGGCTTCTCCAAGGATCCTGAGGTAGGATTCCAAATCACCTTCTCGAGCATTTCTGTGTGGTGTAGAACGGTGCACAGCGCCGTAAAAAGCCTCCATCGTTGGATGAGGAGATCGTCTTGGTCGTCGGGAAGACAGAAATACGTTATTTGGAACCTAGCCAGAAGGACTTGGCAGAACTGCTCGATGTTGCGTTGTTTGTCATCAGAGGTCGGAAAATGGGCTATGATAGAAACACATGTTAGAGACGTGTGAACACCATATATGAGACAGTGTGAGGGGAGCGGCTCTTGAAGATCGTAACTTTGAATTAAGTGTTTCAGAGTAGGGTAGGCGGACTTTGCCATTTCAGCAAGTACGTCCTCTGTGAGCTCATCACTCTCAGCTGTAAAAGAGGTAAGCTCGTTTGAGTGATATAGACAAAGGGCTATCCTACATGTGACGACAAGCGGCGATTGCGTGTACCTCACATCGCTACTGTTACATGCTGCTCTAGAACAATGTCAGTATACTACCGGAGTAAGCATGGCAAGCACTTACGAGGTACCGCTGTAGCGCGAAAATAGCAATCGGATTGCCGGACGAATCGTTCGTTCGAAGCTACACTCCAAACTCCCGTCATATGGCCCAGGATGGCGTAGTACGGATAGAAAGGGTTCAATACGATCGCGTCGCAAAGAACTTCGAGTAAGCAGACCTTCCAGGTTTGGTGCTGGATATCCGCACTCCTCTTTCTCGCCCCATACAGCGTAGCAGTGTTCCGTTTCTTCGAAATAGTAAGCATAAGCCTCAGCGATTATCATCATTTGATTGAAGACAATCCGAAGCGATTCAACCCCTAGATTGCTCAAGGGGGCGTAAGCGTCTTGGATATACGCTACATCTCTGGCCTATGGGGCAGTATATAAGCTTACGCGAGCGAAAGGATAATAGGTAGGGAATAAACGGACCATGCGGTGGCGAGGATGGATCGTGAGGGGAGTCACGCTATGAGGATTCAGCCATCTGTGCAAATCATCCGCAATCATACCAACTATCCGTGAAGTGGAAGTGTTTTTAAGCTGGTTGAGAGGATAGGACTTGTGCCATATGGTGTAGGCCTCATCCTTCATGTCTAGTGCCGGAAATAGAAAAGACCATTGTCCGCACTGCTCAAGGCTTCGGCGTGATAACGTAAATCGAGCACTGGAACTAGTCCAATATCCTACAGAACGATAATTACGCGACTAGCTGAAATATGTGAAGTTTGAGACGTACCTGATTCAGAACTCATTCGCATCTTATTCAAGAGTACGTTGGAAAGTATATGGCACAATACGACTCCGGGGAGCGAGTGAGTAGCAGGAGATGGGGGTTGGTAGAAAGAAACGGTCAGCAATAATACATGGCCATGATTCGAGGACAGAGGTGATTGAAGCCTAACTGAATTCGGAGCTCCAAGTTGTAAATTGCGCATCACGTGCACCGTGACGTATCAACAAGTAGGGCGTCTAAGTGGCGGCGTTTCTTACCTTTGTCACCCTCGATGCCTCGGCTGTGCTTACGAGCAATGCGATCAACGGTGGTCGCCTTATGCCCATCCTGAGAACTTTCCACTGTCTACTGGCTCATGTGTTTATTGTTTCCTTGTGTCCGTACAACAGGCCATGCCTGTTTAGCCATGGTCTATTCACCACCTCGCATAAGTTGTCGCTTGCCCGATCTTGTCCGAGCGCAACATGACAAGCCAGCTAAAACCATTCCATTGTCGATTAGCGATGTTTGCAACTGATCTGAGGTGCATGCCATCCATTATCGAGTCTGTCATTTTCTATTCATTTCGTCGATGGCTGTTCGTATCAGTGCCATCTCGTTTGTCTTCCAAACCACAAACGAAATAAGCTGATGTGAACACAAGCACACACTCACACACGCACGTATATATACGACAGCCTCTCTCGTTGTGAGTATCTCAATTCTGAAAACGCATCTTCCCCTCAGCTGACTCATAAGCTACAGTGCCCCCCCCGTCCAGACTCCTGAACGAATGCCTACGCTCGCCGATCTTGTTGCCTCCCTCAGCCTTAAACAAGGCCCTGTCAAGGATGCGGGGTCTGCGAGGTACGCTGATTTCATTAATTCTGTATTAAACCGCTTTTTACTCATTTTCCCCTGCCACCAACAGCGGCACGAGCATCGCAGCCATGATGCAGGCAGGATTTTGGCATCTAGCCCGGCTACCTGATTCTCCCTCAGCCTCGATGAAACAATACGACTCGACCCCACAGGAGGAGTCGTCATCAGACAAGATTGAGCGGTTTGGACCCCAACAACCCCCAGGATATCTGCTTACCATCGAGTCCCGGAGTGCGCAAATCGTGAAGAATCTCCGAGTCATCCACGACCTCTACTTCAGCGATAATGCTCGGCCGCGTGTCATTGTACAAATGGACCCTACTCAGGTGACTTCCAGTAGTAAATCATTATCGAGCTCTTCATTGACGTGCAATGCTAGGAACACCCTCGGAAACTCGATTTCGATAAGCTTACCACACAACCGAGATGGGTCAATGCCTGGAACAGGATGGCCATCTTCCAAGCAGATTATTTTCTTGGCTCCGATAGCCCGTTCATGTTTCTGGACGATCCAGCAGCTCAGGTGCAAGCTAAAGACGGCGATCTCCAGGTACCCATGTTACGGGATGACCAGAAAGATCCGAGCACTCTGAAGTCTACGCTGTCGTGGTTTACAGCCCTTCACATGAATGCAGAGCCCGACGGCGACGGTCAGTTTTCCGAGAGGTCTGTTGAACACCTCATCGGAGGTTCTCTGCATAAGATCCTCAGCATTCCGGACTGTCACGTCTTATCGTAAGTCGTTCGATTCGTTCAATTGCAGCTCTATATGTTAGTGATCGTTGATTTTCAGTGGCCGCAAGTTGAACTATCCGGATGAACTGAAGCTTTCTGTTCATAAGGAGATTTCTAGGTCGAGTACAACATCAACGAAGGCGGAAGATGAAGAAGATTCAAGCTCAACACTCGGAGCTCCTGACGTTGAAGATACTCTCGATGAGGATTTCGCGGAAGATGAACCAAAGGCGGGCAATAGCCTCGGTGTTAGGTTCGCTGACAACGTGCAGCCCACCCGCAGGAGCGCCCGGATAGCGTCACGTCCGGCATCCAGCGATGACTCGACTCGGACGTCAGGGGAGAAGGCCGACTCCGTCGAAACTAGTCCGGGTGAGACCGATGCTGACGGTCACAACACCAGCTCGTACATAAAGCACATCATAGAATGTTATCCCGATATATGTGTCCAGGTCTCAGTGACAGAGGACGAAGATCGTCTCGCCGACATTGATTTGACTACTAGCATACGGCAACTACTGGAGCCAGTGATCGCGGTCGGTGAAGCAAAGCGAGTTTCCACAGGTGAGGGCGCGGATCCACAAAGCAGCAGGCCTTACTATGTCGTCCAATTGGCCTCTGCGGCACACCCAGCCCTCGTGTTGTTGACCCTATTGCCATACAAAGGAGAACTGTTCAACATCAAGAATCGGGCACCCCTCAAGAAGAACTCCTTCATATACTCCATTTATTACGACGAATTTGGTCTCATCATAGTAGCCCAGTTCCCATATTATTTGAATCGCAAGGGCGAGCGTGGATGGCGCTTTGCACAGATCAAGATCAAAGAATTCGAATTCTCGACATGGGCTCGCTGTAGCAAAAATCCGAAGGAAGCCGCACGGTTGCAAACCGAGTTCGCCATAGCCCTTCATGTCGTCAGAGAACACATGAAAGGGATCCGCGATGTATTTCGTTCCAAAGCATACACAGACCTTGTGAAGAAGATCTCGGCAGCTTCAGAGGCTTAATGGTAGCCGGATATTGAACGCCTTCGACTTCAATCTATTTGTTCGATGTCTCAGCTAGGCTGTGTTCATTTGTATACACTTGTATCGCATGATTTGGATCAACTGTTTCTATGTCACGCTGTAATAAGACATTCGGTCTATAGAGCACTGTAATCATATTGACTGATATATCATTTAAGTTCCAATCCGTCTCCACGGCGAGAAATCTCGAGTGAGTCTCCGTATGGCCGTGAACGAGAGAAAGACAAGCGACCCAGATGTAATACTATCTCACCATGGACACGCCTGTAACGCAGCATTTCTCGTACACATCATTTAGTAGCATCACGAATCATTGAAGAGGCAGCCAAGAAAATGAAGCGTGTCCACCATACACGAGACAATGTGACGGAAAAGGTTCTTGAGGACCGTACAGCTGCATTGATGGGATGAGCGTAGGGTGCACAAATTTCGCCATCCCGACGAGCACCGTCTCTATAAGTTCATCGCTCTCCACCGCAACAGAATCGCGAATCAGTGAAGACACCGTTATAACCGGAGCTTACGTATAACGACCAACAGGGTTTGAGAGGCGACTCAGATGTTTGATATTCTTTGGCAAACCTAGCTCGGCAGGAGGATCATTGTGTGAACCCATTGCGTTCTCAGCGAAGGTCCGCAAGAATCGATCACCGGAGGAGAAGACGTTATCCAGCTCCAATTCCGAGACTGCGGGAGTATCGGCCACTGCTTTGTTTCAGAAACGCAGAAACGAGTGACTAGACACACTGTAGACTGAAAGGACTATCTACCTCGAAGATGTCTGGAGCTGGTACCGGCGCACATCCGGGTCCGCGAGCTGGCAGCGGTTGTCAAAGAAGAGCTTGCCTTAACATGCGGCACCTAGGGACGCGGCGAAGTTCTTCATAGCGCTCACGGAATCGATCTTGGCGTGTTCGAGATAGTGCTTGAGGCAATCTTCACTCACCAGCTATTGTCTCAGAGGCTCGCCCCGAGACTTCCTGAGTGGCATTCCTGCTTATTGCTGTAAGCATAGCCCGTATCAGGTACTCCTAAGGAGTAAGATGAACGTCCATAAGCTGCAGTGGCATATGCCTTGCTGTAGGATTCGTGGACAAAGGAGCCCGGCGAGGTCATTGTGGGAATGGGCTGCTGATTCTTCTACGCAGCTACACAGTGACGAGGAACGGCACCGATAAAGAAAACTTACTTTATTGCAAGCGAAATGGAGATACTGCACTGAAAAAGCGTGTCCGGCCTCCGCGTGTCGATGAGACCCTTTCCCGCTGTTATATCCTTCCGTAGCTTGGCGCGAAAGGCTACGATCAAAGGCCTTAGCCTTTGAGGAGGGCGACAGGGATGAATGTTGTTCGTCGCAGAGGATACGAGACACGAGGCTATGCTTACCCGCGGACTGTGTAGTTAGATGGTTGTCGGGTATGTTTTTGAGGAGCACGCGAGTAAGCTGTCATGTAGCAGACGCAGATGTACGCCTTCTGCGACAGACTACTCCAGTCTCGCCCGTTCAACGCCCGTTTTTGGACTTCAATCTGCTCTAAGCATGACAGAGGTCGCAAGCTGGATATTAGACGCGGAATGTGAGAAGGACGAGCCGGGCGTACAGAACGACCCATCTGCGTTGCCGAGAAAATTGTTAAGGTTGATAGATGAAGACTTTCAGTTCTTGTCCCAGTCACGGCATTCTGCTTTCAGTATCGCGCCTTCGAGACGAATCTTGCGGGACGTTGCTTGAAAAGACATCTTTGAGCTTAGAGGCTCTGCGTTGAGGGATTGAGAGTCGAGAGTCGAGACTGTACGAAGAGCATTGGATAGCGAGACTATATATAGTTGACCCTGTGACAGTGTTTGTTAACATTCGTCTACGCTACCGTCCAAGCTTCATGTTTGAAGACGAGAAAACAGGCGATACTGCGCAGAAGCTCGCGCGATGGATGCGCGGATGGATGGATGGATTGGAATCTGATGCATTGGGAAGATTGTGTTAGATTACATACAGTTTCGAGTGAGAAAGCGCGAGAGGGTCTATTAGGAAAGGGCTACAAACACGTAAGGAAGCGGGAGCCTATTGTCCGACCAACTTTGCGTCGGCACCGGCCATAGGTACGCGGCAAATGCCGGTTTATTGACGCTCACTCGCGAGTCGCCACACTAAGCGCTGAGCCGTGTTTCTAGGTGGCAGTGATATGTTGTAGTCCAAGAACCTGTGATATTCACAAAAACATATCGATCACATACAGTATCACGAGGAAGCAAGATCTACAGCTCGTACGGATAGGACTGGTCATTAGATATCTTGCCCCATTATCGGCGAGGTCAACAGCTTCAAGAGCCATTCCTCAAGCCTCTTCTCATTGTTCCTCATCTCCTTAAACTCGTCGTCGAGACGCTCCGCCGTGCAATACAACACATCCTGAATCTGCGGATCGTTCTTCAGATCGTCCAGAAAGTTCTTGGCCTTCTTATCGTCGCCGATCTGGCTGACGCAGAACATGACTGAGGTTGGCTCGTAGCCGGCCCTGTCCAGCCGTCGCCTGCAGTCGACGATCTGGTCCTTGAACGTCGAGGGAGGCTCGCCACTGGGGTCGCCGTCGGTGATGACGCATACAAGCAGGGGCCTCTCGAAGCGCTTGTTTCTATCGCCGATGACATTGTAGACGAGGGGCTGTAGGATCTTGTCGCGCAGACTGGAGCCGAGCATTGTTCCACCATCCGGCCTGACACGGATCATAGCCGACTCGACTTGCGCGGCGTCGAGGTTGGACGCGGAAGACGAGTTGATGAAGCGCAGCTCGACACCATAGCCGTCTGGTACGATCCTCGTAGCGACGCGCGCGATGCGTTTCACCAGCTCGGTCTGGTTGGTGTATCGGCCATAGTCTTCCATGGACAAACTGTCGTCGCAGTAGATGACAGTCTGGTATAGCGAGAGGCGAGTCAGGCGCTTGATGTTCTCGGGCGATCCGAGGTTGGTGGTAGGATCGTTGCGCAGAGCGACGGCCTTCTCAGCGAGAGTCTGAAGGAACCGGTCGCCAGGGGCGAAGAATTTGTCTAACCCTGACTCCGAGACGAATGTGTCCATAGATTTTACGAACTCTGCTGGAGTCTTGGGCACCGCTATTTCCTAGAGGTAATGGGTGCTTAGCTAGATGCGTCGCGGACAGAAGGGAGTATCTACCTCGAAGACCTCTGGCACTGGTACAGACTGGCCGATGCCGGCCATCCCGAACTTCTGGGCAATGGTGCCCTGACCAGCAGGAATCTGCGCAGGGGGTAGCTGGAAAGTGCGGAGGTGAGACGAGAGCCTAAGAGACGAAAGATCATACTACTTTATGGGTGCCTTGCTGACCAACTGAAGGCGCTTGTCCACCCGGAGTGATGTCGGGTTGAATAGGTACAGTCTGAGGCTTGGGCGTATTGGGTCTCGGTGTGTTCTATAGGTATACCGATGTCAATGCTGTTTTCGTAAAGTGCTGATGAGGTATGCGTACCGTTCTATTGTCACGTGTGGGAGTACTCTGGCTGAGTACTGCCAGCGCTGTTGGAGGCTGGGCTTTCGGGGCCTGCGACTGGGAGTGTGACTGAGACGGCTGTTTCTGCGCTGTAGGAGACTTATCCGTCGGAGTCCGTGCTGCTGGCGTCTGGATTGTAGGACGGTGGGTCACAGGAGCATGGGTTGGGATTGGCATCTGGCTCGGAGCAGGTTCCAAACCCGGATGGACTTGACTGTCGACGCCTTTTCCAGTCTTCTCAAAAGAGTCTGATGCAGCTTGAACTGCAATAGGAGAGGGATCCTGCGACAATGGTAAGCGAAACGGTTCAACACAGCATCTCCACTACACGTACCTTCGCACTAGGCGCAGGCACCTTCGTGCCCGCCGTCTCATGCAGCTTGTTCGCCACAGCCTCTACGGCGTCCATTATGTAGTAGCTGTTCGTATACGTGACAACGAGCATCACGACCGACACGATGACGTCGATGATCCGCGCCAGCGTTGAGCTAAGGCCCTCCTCCCCGCTCACCAGCGCCTCGAACGGCGTTCCCTTCGCGAGCGTCTCCGCCGACTCGCCGCGGTCGTTCGTCACCGTCGTCGACGCGCGCCAAGCGAGCAGCTCGCGCACGACGTCGCGGTCCTTCACCTCCGCGATCGCGTTCATGAGCGGCGTGTTCCCGCCGTCAGCGTCCGAGCGCGCGTCGGGGTCCGCGCTTGCCTTCAGCAGCGCGTGCACGATCGCCGCGCGGTTCGTCTTCGGCGAGAACTTCGTCGCGTAGAAGAGCGGCGTGCGCCCGGGCGGGGACGCCGCGTTTGGGTCCGCGAGCTGGTGCGGGTTGTCAAGGAGAAGCGTGACCACGGCGAGGTGTCCCTGCCAACATGCGGCGGCGAGCGGCGTGATGTTCTTGGGGCCGCCGAGAGAGTCGATCTTGCCATTAGCATTGGACAGATAGCGCTTTAGGCGGTCTTCCGTGAGGGTACCGCGCCAGCTGTCGTCGTAGAGGTTTGCCATGTTGTAGAAAGAGCCGAGCTTACTCTTAGATGGGATACATCTTTCTGAACCGTTTATGTAGTGTCCCTTCTAAGGACCGCTTGAACTAAAGGCTATTTCAGACAAATTGATCTGGGTACAGCCGGCATGCAGTATCGCCCGACTTGGTCTTGCATCCGTTAGCGTTTGAAACACAGGACATAGTAGGAATAACGTACCACAATTCAGCTGCGCTACATAGGACACAGGGACGACAGAGCCACAGGGTTCACGATCCATGCATCGATAACCGCCGCATATACTCACCTTGACAGATGATACACGCCCACGGAGGTTTCAACTCGGCATCCAGGGCAGATGCGTCTGTACAGGGTCCCTTCCAAGAGTTGTCGTAAGTGCCCAGCGTGCGAAGGGTCCCGCGTCAGGCCAAGGGCGAGGCCGCGTGTTGATAGGACCCTTTCCTGATATTGTGGCCAGCTGTCCATCAGCGGGTTAAGCTACAGTCTGCACCATGCATCATGAGCAGAGTACCCCTGCAGTGCACTGACAGATGTGAGATAGCGCGTGAAGCAGGCATTGTGGGTTTTGAAAGGGTACACGAGGCTGTGCCTGGTTGAGGGGGTAGTTAGCGCAGTACGCGTCTTCTTTCAAGAGAATGAGGCAATTTACCAAGCTTTATGCGCAATCAAGAAGTTATTTCTTGGATAATGGAGCGTTCGTACACATATTGTCCGCAATGAGATGGTGAAGCGTACGTACGCCGCGAGCTTTTCGCCTCTGCGTCTCGACCGACGTCCATTCAAGTAAGCACAAATTCCCTCATGAGTTCCGTTCGGCATTACCTAACTTTCAATTTCCTTTGACCAAGGTCAGTATAAGCAGAATGTAACCGTATGTTGGAGCGAGTAAGAAGCGGAGCCGACCAGCGAGTGACAGAAACAGCGCTACAAACAATACACGGCAAATGCCGAGCCACATCACCGCTCCGTCGCCACAATAAGCGCTGCGCTTGATTCGAACCCGAGCCGTGGCAAATTCATATTTTGCTCGAGCTGTGCCCTGCTCTTACGACGCAGGCAATCACCTGGGCACAGAAAGTATCAAGAACGTAGATTGTTACAACACAGTGACAGAAGATAGAGATGACAGCGACTGAGACAGGACGTCCAACGCGAGACGAGAGACCATCGTGTTCCCTTCCTTCGCCATCTTATTAGCTGAAGCGCGAAAAGATCGCTGAGATCGTAGAGTGCCTATTATAGTAAAGATATCAGACGCGTAGATGAGCTACCGAGAAGGTTTCTTACCAGATATTCGAAACCGAAAACATCAAACTCGATACGGGAGGAGTTTTACCCACTGCTGCTTATCCTTGGAGGTTGATCGGGAGGCAAGAGACACCGACGGCGCCGCCAGAGTAGTTGTTCTCACAGCAGACAGGCGACGCATTGCTGTAACGCGTCAGTTTCAACAGAGGTTTATAATGTCATACACAGACAGACTCACCAGTTCGCGCTGCTACCCGCACCAATAACACTGATGGGTGTGCAGTCGATACCAATGGGGATGCCCAAGCCGAGAGGGATGTCAAGCAGGCCGAAGAGGGCGTTGTTAGCGGCCTCCGAGCCCGCAGGCTGGACATCCTGACAGCAAGAGACGGCACCGCTGTTGCACTGAGAGCGCGACAAGATGATGGAGGGTGAGGCGAAGACCATCGCGCTGGCGGCGAGAACAACGAGGGTAGAGCGGAACATGGTGTCGAAAGGTTTTTGGTTGGGGCGAGGACCTTGGATTTAGGCTTGCTTGCAAATAGGGCGGTTGGAAGGTAGAAAAAGAGAGAGAGGATGGGTTTATATACTCGAGAGCGCGCTTCCAAACGACGTCCAGTCGGGACGTAGGTCGCCACAACGTGCTTCGAACGTCGGGCGCAGAGTCACATCGGCTCTTCGAGGGCGCGACATATCCTTTTCAGGATCACAGGGCCGAAGAAGAGGAGTAGGGCTATTCATAGCCCGCCCGAAGATCTCTTCCTTCAAGTCATCGAAAAAGCGTCGTCCTCCACCGACATGTGGACGCCATCTCACTATATCACGTCTGCTCCCACTGTCAGTCGTAGTCTGCCTATATGTTGTCTATTCTTCTAAAGATATGAAAGTCAGGAACTTTGGTCGAGAGACGTGTTGTGGCAATTGTAGAACATACCATCCCTGGAAAGTTCAAGTTGAGAAGACGTTGGTGGATCGGATCTAGACCGCGATGTGGCGAGGGCGCTCTTCTGATCGGTTCAGATTGAAACTCCGCATGGAGCCCGCCTCGATCGCGCTACGGACGCGTCGCCGCCACCTGTCACTTTAACCTCCTTTCCTCTCAAGATTGAACGTCTTCCGGGCAGTACGCAGTTGGATTAAATTACGGATACGAGTTTGACGTGATGGGTCTGTATATCTCTCATTGAATACAGCAATCATCTTACCCTTGCTCGCAGATGGACACGTTTATAAATAATCTTGTCCAGGACGGGGTCCGCTGATTTCGCCCTTGAGTCGAAGACGCGTCTTCTCGATATTTACTTCGACGTCGAGGCACTGAAGATGCAGAGCCCTTTTTTGCTCCAGATATTGAGGCATCTCATCGCTGATGGCAGAAGAGATAGGACGCTTTCTCCGCCGGGAAACATCGAAATAAACGTGGTTGCCATAATGTTGGTTCCGACCAACCTTCTTCTCGCACAGAAAGCGCGAAAGCGTCGGGCCCCGCGACAAAGAAAGGCCATTGAATCCCCGCCATCACTCTACTCGATCACCATATAGTCTCGTCCACCTTCTCCAGCTCTTTCCAACGCTTCTCCTTCGCCCACCACCCACCATCGCGTCGCGCAAGCTCGAAGTCCAAGATGCAGTTCCGCGCCCAACTCGCTTTTATTCTCGTCGGTCTCTTCACCGTCGGCATTCAGGCTCGCCCGTGCGACGAGTCTCCGACCCCCAGCCCGACCTGGTCCCCGACCCACACTCACTCGCGTCACCCTGTCTCTTCCTACTCCGGTAGCCACCGTGGACACCACCACTACACCAGTGTTGCCACCGTGACCGTGCCGACCACAGTCAGTCGCACATTCACGCGTACCTTTACCCGCACGCGCACCTGGACGCACTCCAGCACTGAGACTGAGACGATCTCGATCGCGTCTGCGACTACTTCCACGGAAACTGAGACTTACACGCCGGTTACCACCTACTCTTCCACCCACGCTTTGACCACGTCTTATTCTCCTACCTTCACCGCCAGTTCCACCCATACTTCCGAGACTTTTGCCCCGGTACCCACGTCTATCGTCTCGTCTAGTCTGGCGGCTGCTCCTACTGCTAGTGCTGTATCTTCCTCCGGCGGCCAGTGCAACACTGGTCCTGTGCAGTGCTGCGACTCGGTACAGAATGCCAGCTCTCCCGCGGCATCGGGCATTCTCTCCGGCCTCGGTGTTCTTCTTGGAGCCAGTGTACCCGTCGGACTTAACTGTTCGCCGCTCAGCGTCCTTGGTGGCGGCTCGGGTGCCAACTGGTAAGTGTAGTGTCATGTATACTGTCTGCACTGCGCGCAGGCATATTGTCCGCAAGACTTATCCATACTTTGTGTCTAGTAACGCCGCTCCAGTATGTTGCGAGGACAACACTTACAGTACGTCCATCTCTCTCCCATTTTTGACTGCTGCTCAATCTATGCGTTTCGTGTCAGACGGTCTCATCAACATCGGATGCGTCCCTATCAATATCCAGCTTTGAGGTCCCCATATTCAAATTACGGCTGCGTGACGCGATGGTAGCACGGTGTTTCTTGACGTCGTTGCGATTCTCTTGGAGGTTTCTACGCTCGTTTAGTTTCTTTGACACATTGCTATGCATCCGGTAAGTTGACTTCTTTGTCGGTCCCTGCTGTGTCTGACATGAGTTTTGCAGCACCTTCGAAGTCCCCATTGGTCTCTTCTCGTTCGACGTTATTCTATCACACTCTTTATTTCTCTTGGGCATCGCTACACAATCATCGCGTCGATCCGACGCTTTTCTTGATAGCGCTGTATGTCAGTGGGCCAAGTTGATATTCGTTAGTGAAGGACTTAGCGTGGAAGGTCTGTCTGTAACTTATACACGACCAGAAAATAAATCAGACATTCGCGACGATGTGGCAGTATAGTTAGTCTCCGTTGCTGACCATTCTAAAAGAGAAGACAGTCGTTCTCTTTCCTGATAATGCAGCATAGTACCGCTTGCCTTGGCCAGGGTTCGCGCGCGAACTCGGCCCCGCGCTTAGTGTGGCGCATGTGTTTATCAAGCGCCCAATATCGGCATACGCCGCTTATCAACTGATGCGCCCCTTGCAATCGCGTCCATCACCGAGACCGGGTGTCGTGGCTCGAACCACAGATGTGACAAGTTCAGTCTTTGTCCTAGGGAGCTGGCCTGTCCCAGGGCCATCCGTTTCTGTCACCTACCTCTTGCATCATCTATCGCTGGATCATTCGTTGAGACCACTACAATTTTCTTCGCCGACTTCTATCCTGCGTGAATTTCTTAGCCTTCAAACAACTTCGCTCTCAAGGAAATGCGAAAGTCTCAAGAGTTCGGTATGTCTTAAATCTATAATGCTTTCGCTTACTCAATGCTCCTCAGCACACTGGATCTCTCCTGGAGCTCGATTCACACTGGCACGGCGAAGTCTGGATCAGCATGGACAGTGGTCATTTCTGTTCCCGACGTTAGGTATCGAGGGCGTATCGTACTCCGTATGGCACCAGACCTACCCTATAGACCAGCTGCGCAATACGTTCACAGCTCGAATTGTTGACATGATCAGAGATGAACTACCCAAGTGGCTCAACCCTCACAGCGTGACTCCTTTGGTGATTCATCCTCGCTATCGCATGGTACGTCCAAGGTTAAGTTTCTGTATAAACGAGAATATAATCAAGATTTGTGCTGCAGATCAAGGATAGCGCAACTTTCCATGAACTGCGCCCGGCGTTCGGGGATCTACAGGCTGAGTCGCTGCGACTGGTCTTCAGTCAGGTTATCAACATCGCCGAGTTCTACGCCCGTTTCTTCAAAGCCGCGTCTCCATGTTACGCGACGTGGGGCGAACAAGTGGCATGCGCGTATCCAGCACCGGACCTGGAGATTCTGCTCCAGGAAGGCCCGTTGCAGCGCACTCGTATTGACGCCTTACTGGCCGTACTTCGCTTTCCCGGCCCGTACGACGGGAGTGTAGAGTACATGTTCGAAAGGACTATCCGCCCGGCCATCCGACTGTTGTTTACACCGTATCGTGGTATCTGGTACGTGGCTCTCGAGCGTGCGTATGCGATGCGCTAACGGCCTTTTAGTACGACAGGTGATGATCACCCACGAACGCCTCTAATCGTTATTTGTGAGTGGGATATGCTCTCCTGATGAGCATGCGGGCTGATATAGCCTATAGCGGAAAGTGATGAGCTAACAGAAGATGTCCTCGAGGAGATGGCCAAGACAGCCTACCCCACACTCAAGCAACTCGCTCAGGTCTACGATGATCATGAACAGTCCTCCTCGCATTGTCTAATGTATGGTGTACACACGTCACTGACGCACGTCTCAATTCTAGTGCACTTTCCCGCCTCAGATAAAATGCAAGATGGCGGAGAATTCTGCCAGATTCTTCTGGCTAGGTTCCACATCACATATGCTAGTGATGTCAACGACCAAGACGACCTACTCATTCAGCGCTGGAAACTAATCACCGCGTTATGCGCCGTTCTTTGCCATACAGAACTGTTGGAGAATGTACTTCGCAATCAAGGTGTTAGGGTCCCCAATAAGTCATTGACGCATCGCGTACCTCGTCACTATGTTTGCATAAACAGGTAAGCGCATCTATGTCTAACATTCACCAATCTAATCGAACCTCTTGTGTAACTAAGAGCCCCCCAGCACGCCGCAGACAGCATGAAAAATCTTCGATCGTTCTGGGATGGGCCACTTCTTCTGCCCTCCAGCTGGATGGTGAGTCTTATAATGAATCGCAGCATGTAGTACTTGAATGCGAACCCCAACAGACTCCAGGTAAATTTTCAGTTCGAGCCAAAGGCAGACTGCATGATAGGAGCGTGCATCTGGCTGCTGAACTCGCCTCCATGCTTTTCTTCCGCATACAGAACCACGTCAGACCACTTGACGATCCCATTCTGGTTAATAATCATGCTTCTACAGAGTATATGGGGCCCGACTTCCTGCATCCCAGTTACGCTCTACACTTTGAATTCGTGACCGATTCTTACCGATTGCAAGATCCGGAGGCCTCTTGGGCAAGAAAACCTACTCCGTTACCGCACTATCACAGAGCGCGCGACTTCTTGGCCATGACGCCGTCAAGCTGGGATGACATTACTATCTATCTCGCTGATGTCTTTGCGGGATTTTACGGGTATAGTGTTTTGTGGTGAGTACATAGTATTGACGGCGAATCCCGTATGGTGCTGAATCTTCCGTCTAGGCAGCCTGTCACACGATACTCAGAAACGATCCCTCCGTTTTCCAGCGATCTGTGCGTGGTGGACTTCGCATTGGCTGTACGACCAGCTCCGCCGACCACAGGAAGAACCATCGAACGGTCTCGATCTATGCCTCTGACGATATCTAGCCCGGCCGTACTACTGGGTCTACATTCGACACGCATGGACGAAGATGGCGGCTGTCTCTCTGGCGACGAACTCTCATCTCTATCGAAGGCGATGGAGTCCCATCTTAGAGTATATCACCTCCAGCGGCGACACCCCGGAGTTATCATCCCTCCTGATGCTTCGACGATATCTGAGGATCCTACCTTGTTCTGTCTCTATGCCAAGCCGGGCTTCGTCCATATCCTAGCTTTTTCGCTTGCTGACGTAGAAGGCACAGCAGTCGCTTGCCACATTGTGGATTCCCTACCCGTAGCGCTGTCTTGCGAAAGTGACGAAGATCTGCTTGATCGCATGCGCATCGTCATGGCTCTCTTCACATTACAGCGACAGGTGATCAAGATCTGCGAAGCGTGGAGCGTAATATGCTGGCCAGCGGATATCATGGACGACGAACATGAGGCGATCATGGAGGTGACTGGGATCTGCACGCCCACCTGGTCCATAGACTTGCCTCCTCGGGACTCGGAAATATGGGACATGGATTGGACCTTTGGCTTCGGCGTCGAAGATGACCCCGAGGGTGTCAAGCAGCGGACCGAGGCTTCCCGCAAGGCTTCCTGCGAATGTGTGATACGTTGGCTTACTGAAGTTGCACCACCAGACGAGTTTGGAAAATCTCCTCTTTAGCGACTCGGGATATCACGGAGCGATGATTTGCTTCTCTATGGTTCAATCTATTTTGCGTTTACCGTTGCTAGCCAATAATACGTATGGTGTTGGTGCAATCGGCTTCAGTGGCTTTGACGGGGCTAGTATTGTATGCCTATTTCGATGAAATGAATAGCGAACGTCATCCTGTAGCTTGGACGCATCAAGGGAAGGAATCGACCGTATGAGCTTCCAACGAGATATTGTCACAAGTATCACCGCTCGGGTTCGAGCTTCGAGGTAGGGAAACTGGTGCGCTAATCTGACGGGCCACGGCATTCGCCGCTTACAGCACGTGATCGCTGCCCGAGCCTGAGCCCAGTGCTGGCCCAGTGAGACGTGGACAATGACATCCTAAACTGACCCATTCAAAATCCAGTATAGACAATGGTTGGATGAAGAACAGATATACACGTAAAAGTTTCTGCGTTGGCAGAGTCTGTCAAACTTGCAGTATCTGCATCCGAGGGGGTACCTCAACCTCAATTTTCTATGTAGTCTCTTTCTTGAAGCCCTCAATTTCCTGAACTTTTCGCCAGGATACTCTCTAGATTAACGCTAGGCGTGAATTTGAGAGTCGTCTTACGGCCTTTTCAGGACGATTCAACTTGCATTGCCACCTGGATATATCATATCCTAATAGCTCTTGAAAATGGCAGAGACCGGCTCACTGTGAGCTTCTCTGCTTGAATTTCCTTTGCAGTCGCGGTTGAGAAACATTCTCGGTAATTCAAACTTTGAACTCCGAGCCCTATTTTTGTCTCCCACGCGGGGCCATATGTCGTTGAACATGATGACCACTTCCTGCCTTTCTTGTCGTCTGCCCACTCACTGGTTCTTTCCTTAATACTCTCTCAGTATTTCTGCTGGCCCCCACATCCAACTCTTGCGCTCTCATTTGTGCTGCTCCAGCTATTCACATCTTGAACGTGATGCGAAAGTGCTTCGAACGCGGTAAGTCTAAAATTTATACCTCATCCGTTTACTAAATGCTTTTCAGCATCTTGGAATGCCTCAACTAAGTTTAAGTCGTCACGACGAGATCTAGCTCACGATGGGCAATGGTTACTTCTTTTTCCGCCATTAGGAAAAAAGCACATATCGTATTCCATTTGGCACCGGTCCTATCCCATCAACCAATTGCAGAATCCATTCACATCTCAAATTGTCGGGATGATCAGAGATGAGCTACATAGATGGCTCAATCCTAACAATGTGAATCCTCTTGTAATTCATCCTCGCTATCGCATGGTACGTTCATACTTTATTCCCATGCTTCTGAATCTAATCATGTTATTCAGGTGAAGGATAGCGAAACTTTCCAAGAATCTCGTCCGGCATTCAGTGATCTTCGGACTGAGTCACTGCGGATGGTCTTCAGTCAAGTCATGGCTCTTGGCGAGTATTATGCACACTACTTTAGTATGGCGTCTCCCTGTTACGCAACGTGGGGAGAAGAAGACTTCCAGTATCCCGCCCCAGACTTGAAGATGCTACTCTCGGGAGATCCATCAAAATGGAACACTCGTGTTGACTCTTTTCTAGCCATCCTACGTTACCCTGGCCCATATGACGGGAGTATGGAGTTCATGTTCGAACGGACAATTCGTCCGGCAATTCGACTGCTGTTTGCACAATATCGCGATACCTCGTGAGTGCTACTCCAGCCTTAATATCCATCGTACTGACGATCACACCTTCAACCGGTGATGGCCGCGACCTAATCTAAGACACACGCAGCAGCCGCTCATTGTGACATGTAAGACATTTCTTCGCCTTGGGCTTCGCTAGACACTTACATGTCTCCTAGCCGAGAGCGATGATCTCACTGAGGACGTGCTTACAGCAATGGCGAGGATTGCCCACCCCATTCTCAAGCGACTGTGTCAAACGTACAGTCTTCAAGAGCCGCTGCCATCACACTGCTTAGTATATGGCGTGCACACATCACGAACACATGTTTCAATTGTAGCTCATTTTCCTTCTTCGCAGAGCCAACAAGACGACGGAGAATTCTGCCAGGTTCTTCTTGCCAGATTCCATATCGCATATTATGGCTTTCTTAACGATCAAGACGACCTTTTCATCCGGCGTTGGAAACTTTTCACCGCGCTATGTGTTGTCCTTCGCCATACAGAAATGTTAGACAGTATACTCGGGAACTCGGCTCCGACGGCTTCCAATAAATCGTCCATACGTCATATACCTCGTCACCGTGTTCGTCCAAAGACGTAAGTGCCTCTACGGTCGCGCACCTTCACCGGTCTAACGAGCCTTGTTGTTGGAACAAGGTGTTCTCAATATGACGTAGGCGATGTAAGGCATCTTCAGACGTTTTGGAACGGACCACTTCTTTTGCCTTCCAGCTGGATGGTGAGTCGTATAATAACGTTGGCGCATACTTGTCCACGAATCCTCTACAGACTCCAGGTCAGTTCTCGGCTCAGATCAAAGCCCAAGGGCGAAGACAGAGTGATAAGAGTGTATATCTGGCCGTCGAGCTTTCCTCCATGCTTTTGTACCGTATACAGGATCATATTAAACCACTCAACGATCTGATTCTGGTCAAAAACCATGATTCTCCATATTATCAAGGGCCCGACTTCCTTCATCCCAGCTACGCTCCACACGTCTCTTTCGGCAGTAGCTCTTACTGGTTGCAAGATCCAGAAGCTACTCGGACGGGCAAGCCTACTCCACTGCCGCACTATCATAGAGCACGCGACTTCCTGGCCATGGCACCGTCAAGTTGGAGCGATATTACTATTTATCTAGCTGATGTCTTTGCAGGATTTTATGGATACGGCGTTCAATGGTGAGCGAACGATATTATCAGTGCGTTATACGGCGCTGAACTTTGATCTAGGCAACCTGTCACACGATACTCAACAACGGCTCCTCCATTCTCCAGCGATCTATTTGTGGTAGACTTTGCATTGGTTGTTCGACCGGTCCCGCCGACCACGGATTGGACGATCCATCGATGCCAATCCATGCCCCTGACGGTCTCAAGCCCGGCCGTGCTACTCGGTGTACATTCTAAGTGCACAGACGGAGATGGCAGTTGTCTCACTGGCGATGACCTTTTATCCCTCTCAAAGGCGATGGAACCTCATCTAAGAGTGTTTCATCTACATCGACGTCACCCGGGAGTCATAATTCCTCCTGACACTGCCACGATCCCCGATGATTCTACTTTGTTTTGTACTTATGTCAAGCCGGGCTTCGTCCACATCCTAGCTTTCTCGCTCGCTAATGAAGAGGACGCAACAGTCGCTTGCCACATTATAGACTCTCTACCCGTAGTTCTATCTTGTGAAAACGACGAAGATCTGCTCGATCGTATGCGCATCGTCTTGGCTCTCTTCACGTTGCAGCGTCAAATCATCAAGATTTGCGAAATGTGGAGCATGATATGCTGGCCAGCGGATATCATGGACGACGAGCACGAAACGATCATGGAGATGACTGGCATTTCCACGCCTACCTGGTCTGTGGATCTACCTCCTCGTGATTCGGAAGAGTGGGACATGATGGATTGGAATTTCGGTTTTGACATTGAAGAAGAACCTGCTAACAGCCAACGACGGGTCAAGGCTTCCTGCGAACGTGTAAAACAGTGGTTTGCTAAGGTTGAACCCACAGACGGAATAACTCTTCAGTGAGCTAGAACGCGGCTACTGGCAAGCATGTATAGTATCAATAGAGTTCAGTGTCATTTGAAACCCTGTCTCATCCTGAGTATCGGTACATATCTCATTTTAAGCGAGATTCACTAGAGAACCAACATCTGAAGGTTATAGAACGACTGTGAGATGCTCGTCACTAGGTGCAGGTCGCGAATATGGTCAGGAAGCCGTTGAGAATAGAGAGTATCTGAAGCGAGACTTGGACTTTCTTCGTACGACTGACGGAGCAGGAAATATGGGATCCATGGCATTGGCACAGTCAAGCTCTGTAAGATCGCCCAAGAGATCGTTATGTCGCGCTCTGTCGAGTCCCACCAAGAAATATAGAGGTGGCACTATAATACCCAGCACAGCATGTGAGGACGTATCTCATTTTACTCAGTTGACGGAAGACTGAGCCGGGCTAAGTCGCAGCTGATGATATACTCGACGTCAATACAGCGCACTACAGACAATAGGTTCAGACGACGTACCGCTCCGTGGACAACATCCGAGAGATCTGTCATGTACTCGGCCACACCATCGTTATTGCCAGACGGTCTCGCAGCGCTGGCATTTGTGTAAGTCATACCTGCCATGTCCATCGCCATGTCCGCTTCGGCGCTGCATTTGCTTTCAAGGTCCTCGCTCTCTCTATCGAAGCGATGGCTAACAAAATCCATCGGCTCGCCGAGGTTATCCATTACCTCGTCCATCGTAGGCATACGGAAGTTCAGAGTCGAGGAGCGCGTGGGGAGGTGGTCTCCCGATGCGATAGTTGTGCGTGTGTCGATTTGGCGGAGATTGATTATAAAGCGAGAAAGGCAGATTTTAGGTAGTCTGAGACATATTAGAATCATTCTTGCAGGGAGGGAAGGCGGCATACACTAGCAGCAATTGAAGCAATACGGATCCTATAGATTCGGTGAAAGCTGTATCCTGCAGATCGATGATGGAGCAGTTATTGGGTGAGCCAAGATAAAAATGCGCACGTACATTCTCCACGGGAGTAACACCCAGAATATCATCGAAGAGGATCAGACTAAATGGTATAGGAATTTAGTTTCCTATCATCAATCAACGCTAAGCACCTGGACTTACAGAAAGAATATGCTACCTAGACATGAAGATTTTTCAGTGGCGGCTCGGTAGTCGGGGGTTGTATGCGTACCATCTCGTAGGAGAATATGGCTCAAGGTAGTCGGGAGTCGAAGGAAGGATGCTTGTTGTACTTGCCGCACCGTCTTGAACAATGTAATGGAGAGCGCGATTGCCGCTGAAGCGATACCGCAAACAGCGCCAGCGACGCCCACTAGCGATAGAAGTTTCAGAAGATGGATATAGAGCATGGGTTTAGATATGCCACGCACACCTGCAGATGCGTATCAAAAGTTTTCCTTTAATCAGTAATCCGCATCGAATATATTGTTTTCAAAGACGTACTGTTGAATGATGCTTGTGGAGACAGAAAATCCAATCTGGGAGCATGATGATCCTAGTACGGGATCATAGACATAGGCCCAAGTTTCAGTGAATTGCGCATACTAGCATGGCTATTAGTCACAGAGTCATTATTTACAATCACGAGAACGTACGGTATTTGTTACGAAGAGCGCAAGACCTAATATGATCAGAATCCATGTGAATACAAACTTCTGCGAGTGCGTCTGTAACAGTGCTATACTGCGCAAAATCGTGAAAGCTGGGAAACAATATGAAATGTCAATTGCTGGTATTCGGCCGGGCACACGCGTACCATGAGATGGTACATCTTGCAATATTTCGGCGATGAAAACAACAAAGTTGGCGAATCGATTGTTGCATCTGTATGTGAATATGAGCGTTGAACAGTGTTGTCATCCTTTAACTAATCGTTCTTACAGCTAAATATGGAATATCAATGATAGGTATTTAGGAGTTAATAGAGTCCCTCACCTGTGAGCTGATGGGTATCTACAATACAAGGAGCTACGGGGTGCTGCGCACCCCAAAAAAGGGTTCCGATAGAAGCTCATAGAACCTTCGAACGCCCTCCTTTTTGGGAGGGTCGTCGGGCGGTGTCGCGTCGGCTGCGCGTC